>JAOTAY010047411.1:0-20629 GCA_025629805.1 Erythroxylum baracoense
TATATATCAGATATAAAGTCATATTTAAGTTACCTCTTCTTTTCTATTCATAGCTTCTGCCCAATAACTTTAGTATTGATAAGTTTCTTAATTATATTTTCTAATGTAAATAGACAAAATAATAATAATAGTAACATTAGCTAGAAATTTTGATATATTAGAAAGTAGTTGTAAATACCACTCAAATATATGAGAAGAAAATAGCTAATTTAGTAAAACAATAAAAAATTCATATGCATGGGCTGAATGTGCTTAATGACATTTAGAAGAATTGTAAAAAAAATTAACATACTAAAACTTCATCCCAAAATATCGAGGCACCAAACAAATAGAGTAAAATTAGACATAATATTTTATTAGAGAAAAGTAAAAACATACCTCAAAAGTACAAAACAAATGCAAAGCTGACAACAACACCTAAAAAAAAGCAATTTGAAAAAGACATAAACTAAATAAAAGTAAGAAACTACTAACATGGCAAAAATATAGTTGTGTTTTCTCCATTATTCATTTACTTATATCCCAGATTCCAAAGGATTTTATTATGTGATTCTTCAATTTTAGGATTTGCTAAGTATAGGATTGTTCTAATATGCATTTGGAGGGAAGTTGAAGATATGCTTAAAAGTCCAGATAAAAAAATTACATTTATTACTATAAAGTGATGTGTTAAGAAAAACAAATGCAAAACAGGTTGTTGAAATCTTTTACACAACATGATGAAAATGAACGAAAGATTAGCAGACGATCGATATATTACTAAATTTGCAAATATATTACGAAGCAAAAGCGAAGTACTTACGACTATTGAATAAATGAAGCTCAAAACTTTTGTTTATAAAAACACGAAGGATTTGATGAATTCGATGTATGGTTGAGTATAGATTGGAGCTCACCAGCATGTTTAAATCTAATCCTGTCATTTAGTAGTGTTGTATATACGACGATTTTAAATTGACGATGTGCGGCCAATAAATTTTTGCTGTATTATTATCAAAGACCCAATATTAATCATTTTTGTTCACCGTTTTCTTTAGCAAGACGATATGTAGTTTCCTGTCCAATGTTGTGCATCTTTCTTGATGTCCATGTAACCTTTAATAAATACTTATAAGTTAAATGCTGGTTCTTTTTCAAATACATGTTCATCAAAGTCCCACTTTTAATAAATATCTATCAGTTAAATTCGACTTGCTGGTTGAATGTTTTTATTAAATTAGACTTGCTGGTACTTTCTTAATGCATTTATTGACTTAGTAAGTGGGGTTTCGTGTAAAGAATCGAGAAGGTAGCAGTCATTTCATCTCATTAAATGGCTTAAATGGCAAGGTGTTTGGCAACTCAAATTCTTTGTGCCACCAACCCTGTTTCAACCCTGTGCCACTCCATCCTAACCATCCATTTATGTAGGACCTACATAAATCGATGGTTAGGATGGAGCGGCACAAGGTTGGAACAGGGTAGGTGGCACAGAGGATCTCATCTCGGTGTTTGGTGAAGTCGTCCAGATAAAAGATAGATAGCATTTATATTCAATTTCAAACTAACGAGAGTCAGAGGTTGATGAAGAGTTTTGGTTAAGTGGGGGATTCTGGAGCTCCTTACAAACATAAATTTCTTCTGTTAAGCAAATTAAGTAGCTTTTACGTATTTATCTTTGTTCTCTCTTTGTTGCGGTGCGATTTTATCTTTATTTTTTTAAACGATTCAGTTCTATTTGTTCTTCCCAAGTTCACCGTTCATTTCTCTGTAACACTTATAATAAATAATAAATTATAAAATCTTAGTAAATTGTTTAATAAATATATATTAATTTCAAAAACTATGAATTTTTTATATCCATTAAAGAACTAAAATTATGTGTATTAAGTTAGAGATATATTCTATTTGGGAGCTACAGAGGATCGTAAGATAGACGTAGTATCATGTTTAAGCAGCATAGGTTAGCCACTTTCTTTATCATTTCTCAAGTCCTATAGTGGCCATGCCTCTAAATGTTTTTAAATCAGATTGAAAAATTAAATTTTATCATAGATATGACGATTCTAGCATCTTAATGAAGTAGATCAAGATGAGATAGAGAAGAATAAGAAAAGGAAACAATAAAAGAAGGAACAACTGCTCCTTTATGTTTTTTTCTTTCTACTTAAAGGGTAAGAATAATCATTACGAGACTGTGGTTAAAACCTGAGAATCAGAACCATGCTATTGTATTTACTTGTGGAAGTGCAGAAAGATATCGCACAAGTTTGATATGGTATTATTTATCTTAACATTGTAGTCTGACGTACTTCACAATTTGACGTAACTGGCCAGAACAGCCAGGAAACAATGGAAATCCGTAAGACTCTAACTAACACTACATCGACCCTTCCTCCTTGTGACATATAGGTCTTATTTGATGATCGATGTGCATGTGCATGAATTTCATGAGTGGTTCTGTCCTTAATTTAATGATATGAAAAATAATTAAAGAAGTAATGAAAAAAAAGAATTTAAGCACTTCTCTCACATTGTTAAAACCAAGAAGAAGCTTATAGCTTACCAACATCTTCAAGCTTGTATTTAAAACAATATCACCAGCAATTGCACAATTAGACGTAACTGGCCAGAACAACCAGGAAACAATGAAAATCTATTAGCGAATATATAAAACTAATTAAGTTGGCCTCACACAATAGCTTACACTATTGTGGTGAAATGGTCGCTTAACATGGTATCACAGCCTTTATTACCAAACGGTCTTGAGTTCAAATCCTACCACCCACCTATTTATCATCAAATTAATTCAGCACAAGGTAGAGTGAGCCTGTGCAAGTTTCAAGCCCAAAGGGCTTTCACTTGAGGGGGTGTGTTAGCAAATATATAAAACTAATTAAGTTGGCCTCACACAACAACTTAAGCTATTGTGGTGAAATGGTTGCTTAACAAAATCCACACCATTTGTTTGTGCTTTAAAATATCTAATATAGAACATTACAAATTTAGTGAGAAAGGAGATTCCTTATAATAGTGCTCACCACATTGACATTGCATAAGAAAATTGTTATTTGTCTATATGGATTTTTGTGTATGTGTGTGCATTCAAAAATATTTATCATCATTAACCAATCTAACCCAAAATAATTTGAGAAGCAAAGAATCAGATGACTAATAAAGTGGTCTTTGATATTCTAGTTATATCTCGTGTTCTTCACAATATTTCTCTACTTCACAATCTTACAGAACATACAACGTTAATACTAATGTACTTCTCTGCCTTGATCTTGACTCCTCCATTGAGAAAAGCATATTTCCCTATCTTTTATCCAAGTTGTAGTTGAACAAAAATTAAAACTAACAAATTTAGCTTCACAAACAAGTAGTAGGCTCTTTTTTGTTTATTATCTAGCAGTTGGGATCCCTAACAAAGTATGCCTTTCTCTTTCCATCAAAATTAACACATTCATTAGTAGATGAAGGTAAAACATCTAAATGAATCACAAGATTAAAACCATACATAATTTCAAAAGGTGCCAACGAACTTAACTCTTGGCTTAGAACTGATGCGATATTGACATGTGGTGTCGCTTGAGATGAGGTGATACGATAAAGATGAGACCACCAAGTGGGGGGCGCATCTTTGACCTGTAAAGGATCTCATTGTAGGGCCTTCTGTAGAATCTTAGGAACGGTAAGTGTAGGATTTTAAGAAAGAGATATATATTCATTCTTATGAGTTCAGTATATATACACGAGTAGTACAACAAAATGGATCTATTGCTATCATATCTTATGGTTTTAAATCTATTAGTTAGTTAATATCTAATCATATACAATAATAGCTAGATGGTTCATAACTACTCTACTTATCCCGCTAACACTCCCCCTCAAGTTGTGCATGAACATCTTTTATGCCCAACTTGTTCAATGTGTCTTGGAAAGCATTCGTGGTGGCCGATTTTGTAAGGAGATCTGCCAGCTGATGTCATGATTGCATATAACAAAATTCAATGATATTACTATCTAACTTTTCTCTGATAAAGTTCCTGTCAACTCCACATGCTTCGTACGATCGTGTTGAACCAGGTTCTGTGCTATCTCAATTGTTGCCTTATTATCACAGTGCAAGTTCATGGGTAGTCTGACTTTGATCCCCAAGTCTCTGAAAATTTGTCTTATCCACAATAACTCACACAGTGCATGAGCCATGCTTCTAAATTCCGCTTCAGCGTTTGATCTAGCCACCACTTTTTGTCTTTTACTTTTCTAAGTTATGAGATTACCACCCACCATTGTTAGATAGCCAGTAGTAGATCTTCTGGTAATTTGGTCACCTGCCCAATTTTAATCTGAATACCCTTCACTCTTAATGTTTCCATTCCTCGCAAAGAATAATCCTCGCCCGGGTGTGCTTTTCAAATACTTTAACACTCGTATAACAATATATAGATGATCCTTACCGAGAGCATGCATAAACTGGCTTAAGATACTTACAACATATGTTAAATTTGGCCGCATATGCGTGAAGTAATTCAACCTTCCAATTAAGCAATGATAACTCCCTTTGTCTGTTGGAGTCTGATCTGGGTAGATTCCTAATATGTGATTCAATTCAATTGGCGTCTCTGTTAGCTTACATTCAATCAAACTCATTTCTGCAAGTAGGTCTAATGTATACTTTTTCTATTTGAATGCAATTCCAAGGTTTGTTCTAGTGACTTCTATTCCGAGAAAGTAGTTGAGTTCCCCAAGATCCTTCATCTCGAACTTCGTTGTCAAGTGATTCTTCAAGTCGTTAATCTCCTTTTGATCACTTTCTGTAATAATCATGTCATCCGCATAGACGAGCATTATCATAACTTTTCCTTCTACCCGTTTTACAAAGAGTGTATGATCAACATTACTCTGGTTGTAACCAAACTCCATTGTAGTAATTGTAAGCTTGCCGAACCAAGCTTGTGGTGATTGCTTCAGCCCGTAGAGTGACTTTTGAAGCATGCACACTTTATCTCTGTGTATTCTTGAGCACTTGACTCCTTCTAGGATGTCTATGTATACTTCTTCCCCCAATTCCCCATTCAAAAATGCATTCTTTACGTCTAGTTGTTTAAGAGTCCAATCTTTGTTTGTAACAACTGAGAGTATGATTCGAACGGTGTTCATCTTCCCAACAGGAGAGAAAGTCTCATCGTAATCCACTCCATACTTCTGTGTATATCCCTTTGCGACAAGTCTAGCTTTGTAACAGTCTAGGCTACCATCAGCCATGAGCTTCGATGTGAATACCTATTTACAACCCACTGTTCTCTTTCCTTTAAGTAGAGACACTAGCTCTTATGTATCATTTTTCTGCAAGGACTTTGGTTCTTCATTCATTGCTTCCTTCCATTTGGGTCATTCAATACTTCCTGTACATTCATGAGTATATGAATATTATAGAGCCCACCAGTTATTGTGACATCAGAGGTTGAAGTGTAGTTACAAATGGGGTACTTGCTTCATGCCTTCAGATCCGGTTCATACTGCCTCTTTGGCACACCCTTCGTTATTCTTTGTGAGGTTCTGACATTTTGGTCATTTTCCATGGAATATGGTTTCATCATGGTAGAAGCAACTTCATCTTCTAGTTGCTGTTGAAGATCCCCACCTACACATGGTTTAACATGTGGTGATATATCACAAGAAGATTCAGATTCAATATTTACCTATGGTGGTGGTTCCAAGTTCTGTGCTAAAGGGACATTCGAGGAGGATTTTTCAGCTAATGGTACAGGTTCAGATGTAGGCAATTTTGGGCTTGTTGGTTCTTCTGGAAAGCTTGGTGTACTACACAGATGAGTTTCACCCTCTCCAAGTATTGTTTGCAGCTTTGCAAGCTTTCCAAGTTCATGCTCAACGTCTTCCATACTTCCCTTCTCATTTGCAGCATCTCTCTCCCCCTGAAGAGAAGTATCATGAGCGGTGTAATATGGCTCAGATTTGAAGAAGTTGATGTCTAAAGTAGTGTAGAGTTTACAAGCCTTTGGGTCATAGCACCTGTAACCTTTCTGGAATTCTGAGTAGCTGACAAAATGTTAAGTTATCATTTTGTGCTTATTTTGTATTTAATTCTCTTTAATGTGTTGAAATTATTATTCAAAATTAATGAAATTATCTCTTAATTGTTCTCAAATGATTTTTAACACTTAAGGGATGAAATTGAATCAAAAAGATGCAAGGGAAGCAAAGATAATTCGAAATTCCAGACTGGTAGGAAATTCAGTGACTAAGCGTGGGCATGTGCAAGGACAAAAACTATCTACAAGATTTGTTTTTAAATGCAGATCTGATTCACTAAAGATTTTTATGATTTGAGAATCAGATTGCATCCTTATCGATGGGGATCAACTACCTAAATCTGGGGGAAGATTATCTGCAAAAGGTCATGGAAAAAAAGAGGAGATCGAAGGAGATAAATGAGGATTTGCATTACTGTTCACAGAAGCCTGAATAGGAGTAGTTTTATGTTTGTGCAGTCTTCTTCTTCTGGTTTTTGTCAGATAGTGAGGGTAGTTTACATTTCTGCAGTATTTTTCTAGGAATTTTCGTATTTTCTAGGAAAAGACTAGAGATGAAGACTTTACATTTAGCTATTTCTTTGTTGATTTTCACTTTCGTTATGAGTAGCTAAATCCCTTTTCTTAGTTTAGGAAAACCGTGTTATCATCTATTATGTGTGAGATGTTCCAATAAAATTTGTTTTATTGATGAATATTGAGTGCCTTCTGAATTGCTTTTATGATTGAATTTATTAATTTTTAGGATGCGCAACTAGGAGTTGATTCGTTTAATAGCTAGCTTAGTAAAATATGACGTTCAATTTTCCTAATCACAAGTGGCAATTAGGATTACCATCTTTACGTTAGAGTTGGAAATTCTAAGAAGAAACTCATCTTGATTAAATGCATGTCATACATGTGTTGTCTTGTTCATTAGTTTCGTAGTTCTTAAAGCTATTACTCAATTGAACTTACGATTGTATCTAAGTTGTTGATTAATAAGAATGCTTAGAATACATGTTTCTATTCATTTAAACTTAAGAGAAAACATCATCCAATGAATGTTTGTTGATGAACTGAATTTTATATCAAGGACCCATATTAGTGTGATAACATCGATGACCTGAAACTAAAATTTGTTAATGAATTTTCTAGATCTGAATATTTTCATTTAATTTCAATTTTTGTTATTTCTAAATTCTCAATTTTCGCGAATTAAACCCTCTTTTTTTACTTTGTTTTAGTTTTGAACTCGTACAATCTTTGTTGTTAAAATTTCTCGTGGGAACGATCCCTACTTTCCACTACTACATTAACTTGTATTACAGGAAGTTGGTTTCTTTTTAAATTTAGTTGCAGGCAACAGCAGTATCACAAAAACGCACTTTAGAGCACGTGGATCCAATTTGCCATGTAGACTTTGAAGGATGCGGATGTAAGTTGTGCAACCAAAAATACGAGGTTATAGATTTAGCATGTGCGAAATCTCTAATAGAGATTGTAGCTTTTGTAGTGGAGTTTGGAAATCCAGGGAGCTAGAGGGAACTCGATTTATCAGATAAATAGTAGATTTCACAACCTCTCCGTAATAGGTTCGAGGCATATTCATACCAAAAAGTGAGGCACTTCAAGGAGTTGTCGATTCTTATGTTTAGCTAATCCACTTTGTTAAGGAGTGTAAGAGCATGAGGTTTGGTGCTTAATTCCATGTTCACGAGCAAATTCAACCATCACAGAGTTTACATATTCTATTCCATTCTCTGTTTGCAATATTCCAATATTTCGTTTATATTGCACTTGCACCATTTTATAAAAATCCTGAAAAGCTTAGAAAGCATCACTTTTGTTTTTAAGTAAAGAAATCCACACCATTATGGTACATTCATCAATAAAAGTGATAAAATAACGGGCATTCGAAAAAAAGGATATGGTCGTAGGGCCCCAAACATCAAAATGAATGACCATAAAAGTTCCATTGCTTTTATTCATACTGGGTGCATAATAAACATGATGACTCTTTACAAGTTCACATGTTTCACAATGAAAATTGGAATTATTCACCTTAGAACACAAACTAAAGTTCAGTTTCTTGAGATACCTAAAGCAAAAATGACCCAAGTGATGATGCCACAACCATATATCTGCCTCAGTTTTATTCTTAACCACATTATTTGCCTGTACTGATTCACTTGGTTCCAGATCTAGATAATAAAGATTGCCTCGTCTAACACCATAACTGATGATCCTCCGAGTTAGAATGTCCTGGAATACACAAAAAAGGCCAAAATGTTACTCTGCATGATAACGTAGTAGTGATTCGACTAATAAACATTAAATTATAATCTAGTGATGGAACAAGAAGAACTGTATCCATTGTTATATTATCAGTGATATGACATGAGCCCTATCCTTCTATACTTGCTTCTCCTCCATTTGCTGTGGATACGCGTGACTTTGAATGAGGTTGTACTTGTGCTAATAGTTTGACATCATTCATCATGTGGTTCGAGGCACCTGAGTTAATAATCCATTTGTTATGTGAGAATGGAAAACTTTCCTTACCAGTTGCACTTTAAAGAACTACATTGGCAGTTGGGTTTATTGAGTCAGGATCAGGTATAGTAGAGTTGGGTTTTTTGTTAGAGTGACTATTCATGGCTTTTGGGTTGATCTTTGTCCTGGGCTTCTTAAAGAGATCCCACCATTCAGGGTAGCCAATGAGTTCGTAGCATTTTTGCTTCGAGTGACCTGTCTCGCCACAGTAAGAACATATCAAGGATTCATTCTTCCGATCCTTCGACTTCAAAGTTCCAAGGTTGAGCCCCCTGGTGTGTCTGTTTTGCAAGAAGAACAGTACTATCAACTAGTGCCCAATCATTATTCATTACTTGATGTTATTGAGATTCTCTCGAATGTATACAAACGTGCTTTCCATATCAAGTCGAGCTTCCTTTCGGAGTATCTCGTTCTGCACTTGATTAAATTCTGGGTCAAGTCTTGTTAGGAAGATATGAACTCGTAACCTTGTCATTGCAGTATGTACCTGTACTACACCTGGGACCGTCTTTGCTTGTTCTCTGGTGCGGTAGTCGATCTTTAGGAAGATTACAACCAATTCATTGTAATACACAGATAGTGGTCTTCCATTCTGCTTCGCTGTAAACGACTTCTTGTTGAGTTCGAAGATCACAGTTTCATCTCTAAGATCATAAAATGTACGAGTAAGGGCATCCCATATATCCTTTGCAGCAGGCAATCGGATAAAATGATGCATAAAGGTCAGACTCATGGCTTCAATAAGCCAACTACAAACTTTCTAGTTGTTAGTGATCCAGGTGGCCAAAGCAGGGTCTCCTTTGTTCGGTTTCTTTGCAGCTCCAGTCAAATATCCAACTTTGTTGCGTGTGGTGATTCGCATCTCCATGAGTTAGAACCATAGGAGGTAGTTAGTTTCATTAAGGATGATGATGACAGGAAAAGGAGCATTATCGTGATTCATGATGATGGGTTGAGGGTTACTGTTGACTATTTAGTTCGACATAGTGTGAGGTTTACAAAGTTCAGATGTAAGGTATTTCGGTATGGGATGGGTTTGGGGTATTGCTATGATAAGATGTAGGATTTTAAGAAAGAGATATATATTCATTCTTATGAGTTCAGTATATATACACGAGCAGCACAACCGAATTGATCTACTATTATCGTATCTTATAATTTAAAATCTATCAGTTAGTTAATATCTAATCATATACAATAATATCTAGATGGTTCATAACTACTGCGCGTATCCCACTAACAGTAAGAAAGACTCACGAGACTTGTCAAATGTGCAGTTCTTTTTGAAAAACATAAACATGGCTAGCAATCGAAAGAAAGAGGATTGTGGGATCTGAGGTTGACTAATTTTAAGTGTCTCACTCACGATCACATGTTGTGGCGTAGGGGTCGAGGGGAACAAAGTTTTGTTGGTGGGCCTTGTGTAACCGTTGATGCTTTGATGTGGTGTTCTAGCAATCGATGATGCGAAAGAGTTAGATCTCGCATTGAGTGCAGACATCTATGTCGAGCCCAAAGGAGACTTGCTGGTGGTGCGCACTTTCAAAGCAGTCAGGTTGGTCAAGGTAAGGTACCATGGTTTGAGTGAGTTAAAACATTGCGACACAACAAATGAAAACCATGAAGATGAGCATGAGCCATCCTTAGCTGTTGATGTGATTGACGAAGGTTCAAGTCAAAGGGATGAGACTTGTGGGCAACTGCGAAAATCACAAAACTCTAATGATTCTTTGAAATCCAGCGAAGATACCACCATCGTGACTGGCGATAGCTCAACAAATGATCAGACACCCTGCAATCGTTCACATTCCACAATTGTCTAAGCAGGCAAGAGTTGACCTGTTTATGTTAGAAAACGAGAAAACAAACTAAAAGACATGAGAATTAGCCAAATAAATTTGAATTTTACCTCCCATAGATAAGAGAATAGAGAAGGTGGGTCGATTACAAAAGCCTTGTAAAGCATGCACCGGTAGTATTCTGCCTTAATTCTTAGAGTTAGAAGGAGCAAATTTAAAAAAGCTGAAGCAGACATGAAAAAGCCTAAGAAGATAAGATGAACAAACTATTAAGAAAATAGATGGCAACATTACATCGAGACCCAGTTATCAATTTAAATACAATTATAAGGTTGTCAAATATTAATTAAAAGTGTACAAAAAAGATAATGACCAATTCTAGCAGAGTATAAAATAGATTGGATATATATGTGTGTATGTGTGTAGGTTCAATTCCCCGTAATTCCCTATAACGGCTGACCAATAATGCAACAATGAAGATGTGACATCAAGAGATGGTTCAGACATTGCATGGGAATGTAGCCGAGCTTTGACTTTGAGCTCATGTATTTTTATCGGAGCAAAAAGTGTTACATATCCCTAAACTTTTATAGGCTATTAACGAAAATTTGGAAGAAACAAACATACTTATATAAAAAAGGAGTACAAATTGTTAGCCGTTTCTTCGCATGGCTGAAATGGCCACCTCCAAAGTAAACATGAGGAAGCGTGTGAATCTGTATCAAAAATGAAGTGAAAGATAGAATTTTGATATAATGAATTAAGAAGCAAAAAGAAATGGAAATGGAAGTAGGATCTATAAGTTTATATAGTCATTTATAGCTGTTGTGAATGGAACTTGTGATAATCTTGTTTAATGCGAAAAATCTGTAACCGATGGGAATAAAGGAATAGTAAAGTCTTTGAAGCAGTATATACCTAACAGATGCAAAGTTGGAATCTTGAGAAAATATACTTAAGGAATCCTATCGACTATTTCTTTTTTTCCTTCAATTTGAAAAATGTAAAAAGTGATATAAGAGGGAAATGGCGGAGTTGAAAATAACCAAAACAATTCTTGAATCTTCATCATGACCCATTACATAGGCGACTCCTTCTGCGAGCTCAGCTGAAAATTCGTCTGCCATTAAGTTTTCTATATTCCAAAACAAGAAACAGAAAATAAAAGTAACTAAAAAACACAACGATTGATAAATTCTAAGCTAATGTTTGTTTTTTATTTTGAACCTGTGGCTAATGGAACAAAAAGGAAAACGAATGATTATGGAAAAGAGAAGACTGAGAAGTAATAGAAAAAGGGTAAGAAAAACTTTTCTCCAAAATCTGGTGTTAGTAGTCTGTTGGAAAAAGATGAATAAAAACAGAGATAAACAGAGCACAAAAGATTAAAATCTTTTATTCCATTTGATACTACAAAAAAGGAACAGATGAGAAGTGCCTTTATATATAGGCTTAGATCAAACAAACAAAGCAAAAAATCTAGGTATCAAATCCCAAGACTTAGTTATTTATTCTCAACAGTAAAGAACTTGCTTAAAAAAAGGAAACACACTAACAAATCAGAGAAAGACTCCGTCAAACTTTGAATCAAATTTCAACAGTCACATGATAATGGAGGTTGTTGTTACAATACCAATCACTAAGTTATCTCTCTGAGAAAGGCACGCCCTGAAAGTCTTTGCAGCCTTCTTCACATTATCACCTTTAGCTCTCAAAAATCTTCCAACACAAGCGTTGCTGCAGAATATCTCCTCTGATTAGGTAGAACATAATGTTAATGACAATAGCTATTCCCTCCAATACTGATATAATGTTGAAAATAAAGACAATAGAAACACTACAAGCTTTTATCCAAAATTGTACATTATAATGTTGAAGATAAAGACAATAGAAACACCACAGACTTTTATATAAAATTGAACATTCTGACTATAAATGAAAGTTTTAACGTCAAGCACTTAAATTACAAAGGAAGTGTTGATAATTACAACAGAGAAAAGGTGAAGCAGAAACACAGAAAGCTTGAATCTTGACCCATGAAAGAAAACTAAGCATGAGCAGTGAAAACAGACAAAAGACCCCTACCTGCTTTAGCAAGAGAGGAGTTGGTTTCCTTAGAAGCTCCAGCACAGCTTCATTTTTCTCATTGAGTGGATGATATGTTTCTTTCTTGCCCATTTTGAAAAAAAGCGAAGTAATATCAAAAGAAAGAAAATGTCAGATATGTTGAAACTCTTCTAGTTCTTGCAACAATTAAAAACATAGGAAATAGAAGACTGTATATTCCTAGTCAATTATTATCAAGATTTGTGTTAGATGTTCCATCTCAAAATTGGCAAAATGTGTCTCTCTATGTTTAAACTTTTAATAAGTTAAACTGTTCAGTCAACAACCAAAATTTAGTAGTCTAAAATTTTGAAATTTATTTGGCTCATAGACTCTTTCACCCAATAGATGCCTCCACCTATTCCTAAATATAATATGAACTAATGATGAAAGAGACGCCTCCACATATTCCCAAATATAATTTGCACTAATGACAATATCTTCTGTATGAGGGAGGTTTTGAAAAGACGAGATAATATTTTTTCACTTCTTAAATATCATTCCACCTCTAATGTTATACATTTGGAAACATTTTTTATGAAGAACATAGTTGTTTTACTTTTAACTGCTCACTCATGCTCTACCGCCTAACAAAGAAATAACATACAAAATAGGTAATATTACTCTATGCTCTATCATTTGTTATCTCTAGGCACTTCTCTTCATAAAAGTTGTGACTGACATTCTTAGTTGATGTTTGAAAGTTAGCTCACACAGAACGAATTATATGAACAGTATTCCTGGATCCTACATTTCTCCATAAGAACTGCATATTTGTTACACCCAAATCACCAATAACAGACACATAAGATGAATGCATGCATATTTCTCCATTTTCATATCAGAAACAGACAAAGGAAAAAGAACAGAAAATAAACATACCCATCGATGTAATAAATATCCCTCTTAAAATAGCAATAATCAATCTCTAATGTTATACATTTGGAAACTTTTTTCATAAAGAATACAATTATCTCACTTTTAACTGCTCATTCATACTCTTTACCACCTGACAAGGAAACAAGCTAAGAATAGTTTTCCATAGATGCATAACACACAAAACAGGTAATACAACTATATGCTCCATCATTTGTTATCTCTAAGCACTTCTCTTCAGGAAAGTTGTGACTCAATTTGTTAGTTTATGTATCTTGCATTTCTCATCAAGAACTGCATAATGTTGATTTCCTTCTTCTTCTTTGACTTGCGTATTCCTCTACTGCTTTAATGAATGACTACCGTCGTCACCATTTGATGATGACCTGCAAAAAGAAACAAAAAAAGAGTTAAAAACCTTTACAAAGAACATTCTCTTCTGTAGTTTAAATTTGGAAAATCAAACATTGCTCTACTATTCCTATAACTTATCACACACTTTTTTTTAAAAGATAATTTATGTTTCAACCAATTTCTAAACAATTTTACTTAGCAGTTAAACCCTATCGTAATAATCCAAACACTATCTTTGTTTACAAGTCGCATCAATGAAAGAAACAAAACGATCGGAACATAAGCACCATACCACCACCATCCTCTGTCATGTCTCCAACCACAATCTGACTCAAAGGTCTCAAATTCTCAAACATGTCATCTTCCAAAATTTCGATGTTATTACCCAGCACTGACCTACGTCAACAAAAATGAAGAACAGATCTTTGATTGTAAAAACTTGATTTTACATAAATTTGAAGATCATCTAAAAAAGGAACACCCACTTGAAACAGTTGTGGTAAATTGTCGTCGACGATCACCATCACCACTAGAGCTCTGTTCCTTCTCAACCTGTTGCCTTTGTTTCTGTACAAGCTTATCAATCACCGACAAAACTAGTGGAACACAGACACCATATCACCACCATCCTTTGTCATGTCTCCAACCACACTCTCACTCAAAAGTCCCAGATTCCCCAATATGTCGTCATCCAAAAGTTTGATGCTGTTACCCAACACTAACCTGCATCAAAAAAAATCGAGAATAGATCTTTGATCTTAAAACCTTGATTTTACAGAAATATGAAGATCATCTAAAAGAGAAACACCCACCTATAATAATTGTGGTAAATCGTCACCGACGATCACCATCACCACTGGAGCTCCACTCCTTCTTGAAGGATGCCTATTCAAACTCCTTCTTTGCGTTCTCCCTGGACATGTATCTCCACAACATGCCCCTCGAGTTAGGTCAGACGAAGAAGTGAGTGGGCCGTAGCATGTCTCGATTCAGACTGAAGACCTCCCGTTGGGTACTAGTGACTCGTCGGTAGTTCAACAACTCCTCCTATTCATCGTTGAGCGATTTCTCTTTCTTCATGACATATTTGTCACCGAGACCTCATGCAAAAAGTAATTATTGACAATTACACGACGTGGGTTTTCTCCATAACCATGACATATGATGGTATAGGTGATGTTCTGGGTTTGAGAGAGCAAGAAAGAAAGATCCATCACATATGATGGTAGGGGCGATGATGATACCGAAGGTGGTGTTATGGCAGACGCTAGGTTTGAGAAAGGGAGATCGTTATCATCTTTATGTGCTATTTATTAAGAATGACAGAGAAAATATCTCTTAGAAGGCTAGAAATTTGAGAGAGGGAGGGACAGAAAGGGTATAAATTTAGAGAGTTTTGATATTTTATCTTTAATATGTATCTCAATTAAATGAAGCCTTGTGTCTTAACTAAATAAAGCTCTAACATTATTGAGACTATCTAATGGGAAGAGTATTGGAGAGTGAAGCTCGTGATCTCTCAGATAAATGAAGCTCTGATATGATTGAGACCATTTAATAGGAAGAGATTGGAGAGTGGTAAGAGTATTAGAGAGTGAAGCTCGTGGTCTCTCAAATAAATGAAGCTCTGACATGATTGAGACCATTTAATGGGAAGAGATTGGAGAGTGAAGAAAGAAGAGGAGGACTACAGCCATTGGATAAATTAGACAGTTGGATTACAATTCTTCGTCGTCATCCCATTCACGCTTAGTATATATTAGTTAAAGACTACATTATTCAGATTAATGGGTCAAGAAATTTGCTATTTCTTAGTCATTTAGAACACAGTCACAATACTGCATAACATGTTATTCTCTGCTAGCTACTCATCCAGCATACATTATTCTTGTAAATAGGAAATGAGTGATTTTAAACAAAACATAAATCTTTTGACATCAAACAAAAAGCACAACTTAAACAAATTAAGTTTAAAAATTGCATGTCTAATTGAAGATTATTAGTAATCATCGAATGATGTCAATTACTATATATTAATTATTCTTACTGTCAACAAAAATTCGTTCTTATTATGATCAATGGATTAATGAGAAAAAGGGATAGCAAGTATATTTTTGAAATAATTTCAACAATTCTCCCCTCCTTAAAAGATATCGTATAGTTATTTTAAATATAATAGAAAGAAAAAATATTGTACAAGATTTTATTGAAGCATCTTAATAATCTCAATAAGCTATGCCTAAACATACATTAAAATTAAAAACTCTCCATATGCATAACTAATAAAAAATTTAAAATTTAAGGAAACTCAAAAAGACTTCATGTCAATTCTAATAATTATTAATATTTAATTCAAGTGTAACTAAGTACTCCTCCTTAAACTTAAATTCTAACTTTAACTTGTGACAATCACATCATCTTCAATAATTTTATAGTCAAATAGTACAAAAAATACATATGACAACAACAATATACTCTACTTCACAAGTGGAGAGAGTAATAATCGATTGTTTCTTCAAATTTTATATGAACAAAATATCTCCAATACAAAATAAAAAACTTGAGGTATTTTTTCATCATCCACATTACCTTTCCAATCATTATCGTTATACCCAACTAAAGTGAAATCGTTAAAATAAAAAAAAACTAGTTTGTTATTCATTTAACATTCCTCAAGATCTTTTTCACAACCATCAAAAATGTTATTGTTAGTGTCTCTATATAGTGACTTATAATGCCAATACTATAAAAGAATATTGCACCTTAAACATATCAAGTATCTCAAATTTTTAACTAACTTTTGATACATTATTGCATATACCTTTTCACCATCATCAAGTCTTGATAACTTTGTTTTGTATTTCAATAAGTCTCAAAACTAATTGAGAATTTTCTATGATGAACTCTTTCAAAATCTTTTTAGCCTAACTTTTTTGTGATATAAAAGTACCTTTATTTGATTGTTTCATTTCAATGGCCAGATAGTATGACATAAAGTTAATATTAGCCATCTCAAACTATGTAGCCATATCATTCTTAAACTCCTCAAATGTAGCTTAATTGCTTTATGTAAAAATGAAATCATCAACATACAAGCAAATATTCAACTTATCACCATTTTGATTTTCTATAATATAAAGGTCATATTCATGTAAATATTTTATGTATCTTTTCTTCTGTAAATAATTATCAATACAACTGTACCATGCCTTAGAAACTTGCATTAGCTTATACAAAGCCTTTTTCAACTTTAAGACTTTGTCTTCTGTCCTTTTAACAACGTAACCATTTATCTGCTCTACTTCTAAAGAGTTGTTCAAAATATATGCTTTGCATATACTTCCACTTCTAAATAGTCATTCTGAAAAGTAGTCTCCATGTTCATTGAGTGGCCATTATAAAGATTAATTGAACAATTTCCAACCGAGAAACTAGTATGAACATTTCATCATAATTTGTACCGACCTTTTAAACACATCATTTCACAACAAGTCTTGCTTTAAATTTCTCT
The DNA here is from genome assembly GCA_025629805.1 of Erythroxylum baracoense. Classification (NCBI taxonomy): domain Eukaryota; kingdom Viridiplantae; phylum Streptophyta; class Magnoliopsida; order Malpighiales; family Erythroxylaceae; genus Erythroxylum; species Erythroxylum baracoense. The sequence continues at coordinate 17,223 of JAOTAY010047411.1, forward strand.
ACTTATCCTTTTTCATTCTTCTTTAATTTGTAAATTTGTTACACTTCAATAGCATGTTCGTATTTTGGAAGTGAAACTAGCTCCCATGTATTATTTTTTGACAATTAAATACCATTTCTTCATTCATATTTGCTCTCCATTTCTTATCATAGATTGCCTCTTCAAAACTTTTGGGATCTACACCTACAGAAAGCAATAAAGAGAAGAATTGTTGTTTCCCTCTATTTTAGCATAAATGTCATATAGATTTTTCAATTTTCTTAGTTTTTCAAATAGGCTTAAAGGACTTGATCAATATGAGTACGAGATGGTACTACAAGTGATGTGGGAAGTTGATCATCAATTCTAGTTCAATTAGAATTAAGAAATTGTAATCTTCCCTTTATTTGTACCTTTTTCAAAAATCATCTTCAATAAACTTGATATATTGACTAACCACCGCCTTCTTGCTTTTACAATTATAAAGTTTGTATCCTTTTAATCTTGAACTTAATAAATGAGTTCCTTACTATTGTCTGTAAGCTTGCTTCTTGTTTTCATCTGGAGCATAAAAATATCCAATGCTACTAAAAACTCTCAAATGAAAGAGACTTCATTTCCTTCTACTCCATACCTTTTATTGAGTGATCTTCCTCAAATTTCTAGAAGGACATCTATTTGATAAATATATCACTCATGTCACTGCTTTAGCCTGCAATTCTTTAAGTATTTTTTCTCTATAATATGCTCATAGCCATATCAAAAACACTTATATTCTTCCTCTTTACAACACTGTTTTGTTAAGGTGATCTTGGGACTATCAAGAATTTATAAATACCTTTATAATCATAATAATGATTAAACTGATTAAAAATGAATTCAACACCTCAATTAGTTATCAAAGCTTTATTGGATATTTGTGTTCATTTTTCACCAACACTTTCTTTTTTTGAAAACTTCAAGCCTTTATATTTCTCTTTCAATCAGTATACTCATAACTTGTTGTTATAATCATAATTAAAAATATTAAAAAATACTTGATTTTTCAAAAAAAAGATTAAAATAACTATAAATTTAAGCAAACACAAGTTAAAGTAGTTTTGAAGCTCTTAAAAGTAATTCCTTTATAGGTGAATTTATCAATTGTTTTTCATACATGCACCCTTTACATAATTGATTAGGATGGTCAATAAAAGATAGTCCATACACCATCTCCTCCTCTGATAAAGACTCCAATCCTCTAAAATTCAAATGACCCATTTGAAAATGACAAAGCTAAATCATGTATGTTATACGAGCTTTTAAACACTTCACATAATCAATATATATTATGGGAGAAAATATTATATTCATAGATATCTTTACATTGTTGATCAACTTATTTTTTTCATCTCTTAATACAAGAGTTTTCTTTGTCTGTACCTTATATCATTTCTCTAAAAGTTGTATCAAGTTCAAAATATTATATTTCAAGGCTAGAACACAATAAACTTGGGAGATAAATTGATGGGACCTTTTCTTTGTCTAAATAAAATATCACCTCTCTCTTTAATAATAACTTTTATATTATCTCCAAAAGAACTATTACCTTTGAAATATTCATCAAGTGATATAAACAAATTCTTTTTTAGTTATATGAATACTTACACCTATATCCAAGAACCATGTTTTTTAATTATTTTCACCATCACCATCTCCATATATGTCACTAGCCAATTTGGTTGTTCACCTGCCTCTCCTTTTGTGCATGATTTCTCTTCCTTTACATATATGATTATAATCTGCTACATAATGGTTAAATTTATTGTTACATAACATTGTATATTAACTTATGCACCTTTTCCTATACTAGTAGATTTTATCACGTCCTCTTATACGTTAAGTTTAGTGTGGAACTTCATATTTGTTTAACTTTTGTCAATTATTCTACTTCCATGTGCTAGATAATTGCCATGCCCTCTACTATGACCTTTTCTCATCCTCTTTCTTTTCAAAACTCTTTTTTGCCATCATTTTTTTCGTCTTCATTATCAACTTTGAAAAAACTTTTGTCTATGGCTCCTTCTCATTCATCCTCTCTTCATAAGCCTGTAAAGAACTCGTGAGTTGATCAATCATCATAAAAATTAAATCTTTTGATTCCTCAATGGTTACAACAGTGTAATTTAATTTCATATTAAGTGATCTAATGTCTTTCCATATCTTTATAACTAATTGACAATTGTCAATACTTCAATGAAATAATATGAAATTGTTTTAGAATTTTTCATCTTAAGTGCTTTAAATTATGCCCTTAAGATTGGAAGATCATCTTTTTATCACTTTATCAATTCCTTTGAAAGATTTTTGTAAAATTTGTTGTGCTTTCTCCATATTTAATGCTCTTAAAACCTTCTCAATCATAGTTTTATTAAGGGATATATGGATCGATGTTAATACTTGTTGATCCTTATTTTGATGCTTCTGGAGTGTCTATTTCTTTACTTGAGTCAAAACTCCTTCATTTTTAAGTTGCTCTACACCCTTTTCGAAATCACCTATGCATAAAGATTGTAGCACTACTTTCATTCGAATATATCAATTATAATAGTTTTCTTTGGTGAACTTCAGAAATTGAAAGGGAGAACGTGACTTCATTTTTTGCATATAGCTTTGATACCACTAATGATCACAAAAGAAGAGGAGATGCTTCAAAGTTAAAGTGATAGATTCCATTTTATATTAACATGGCTATATATAGTCATGACACTACAAGAATTATATCGAATCTGCGACGTTTTAAAAACATCGCAGAAAGCCAAAAAATGTCGTAGAATCAAATATGTGACGTTTTAAAAAATGTCACTAAAAACGTCACAAATTGTGGTGTAGCTAAAAGTTTCTGTGATGTTTTACGTAAAACGTCGCAGAAGATGTACACATTCTGCGACGTTTACAAAAACGTCACGAAACGTGTTTACATTCAACGATGTTAGGAGAAAACGTCACAGAATCCTCAAGATTTCGCGAAGTTTGATCATTTATATTCCCTGACGTTTTAGTAAACGTTGCAGATAGGTAGATTCTGCGACGTTTTCTGTAACATCGAGGAAAGTCTCATTCCGCGATGTTTTAGAGAACATCGCAAAATCTTCAACATTCGGCATCGTTTTTTGGAAACGTCGCGGAATGCTTCATTCTGCGACATTTTAAAACGTCACAAATTGTTCGATTCTGGGACATTTCATCTAAACGTCGCAGATTGTTTGACATTCTGTGATGTTTTAAAACATTACAGAATGTTTAGTAAAACTTCGCAGAATACCCTTTATTTCTTGTATTTATTTTTTTACCCCAAAATGAATTTAATTTAATAATTTTCCAATTTAAATATTAATTTTAAATCTTATATATTTAATAATTAATCAATATTATTTAATATTGAATTT
>JAOTAY010047426.1:0-20628 GCA_025629805.1 Erythroxylum baracoense
AATAGCTCCACCTGAAATACGCAAACACACAAAACCCACATAAAAGCATACAAAATGTGACAAATAACTATGCAAATTAATGTACGCAAAATATGGACTGAAATATGCATGAATATGCAAGTCATCAGTACTATAATTTAGTAGTTATACATCTTCAATTCGCATAACAAGATGAAAGTCTCCCTAATTAAAATAAAAGTAATTCATTTACCCTTTATATCATATCTAAATTTTAGAATTTAAAATAAATTACACATTACCTTGTTGTTGATGTAAAGAAATATGGTATTATCTATATAAGGTTATGTTATTATTATTACAAAAATAGTTAAATACTCTTTTAGACCTTTCATCAAATCTTTAGCAGCTTTCCTGAAAGAATCGTTGAAGGTCGTAAAAAAAATCAACCCATTTACAAAAAAAAAGGAAGATAATAGATCATCTTGGAAAGACAAAAACAAGCACGATCCGTACACCATATGCCAAAAAAAAAGAACTCACAGTAAAAAGCTAAACATTTATTGAAAATAGAGCCCAAGAAGGATGGTTTGCAAAGTGAAAGTACTATAATTTAGTACTTATACGTCTTCAATCGATCACAATGAAGTGTAGAAGTGGCAATTTACGTAGATAATCGAAACCACATCACAACAAACAGAGGGACAAAGAAGACACGAAAAGCATATCACAACAACCGAGAGATTGAAAGTATAATATAAAACTGACAATATATAAGGTGGATGACTTACTTGGATGGACGGTCAATCAAAGACTACCACAATAGAAGACGAAGATTCACCATGCACGAGGCTTCTTCAACAATTGCCAAAACCAGAGGGAGAATGGATGAAAATGACGAATAGTCGAAGATGAAGATGGCTTTATCTTTGCCTTTAATTTCGTGCTAATAACCTAGTAGGGAACAACATCATTTGATGTGCAATAAAACAACGAAGTTTTTTGTACAAATAATGACATCGTTTGTTGTTGGACAGTGGACGAAAATGAATGCTGATGATGAACACAAAAATGACGTCGTTTTTAGTTAACGTAAGCATCGTCGTTTTTGACAAAATCAAAAGAAATATACCATTTAGTGATATAATAATTTATGTTTATGATATATTTAAAAACTTAGCAAAAATCAGTAAAATAGTAAAAAAGTGTAGCATTGGCGACACTTTCAAATATTGGTCATCAAAAGTAACATTTTGCGACGTTTTGTGATATCGTCGCTAAATAGATGGACAAATTAGGCGAAGCGAAACGTCTTTGTGTTCATGCAAACTTTGAAAATTTTTAAATTGGTCGCTAAATACGTGATGACATTTTCTTTTTGTGACGAAAACATTATTCATCGTGAAATATTTGGACCTTTAAAAAAATTAAGTTGAGATGACGTCGTTTCTTCAACGCCAAATGACATCATCTCCACTTCTGTTAAATGAAAAACGCTGAGGTTATCCCCCAAATTTTCCTGACCCTCACGTCTACTTTTTCCTTTTCCCTCTCTATCGTGTCGGCTTGTCATCATTTTTTTTCTCCTCACCAAAGTTTGTGTGCTTCTATTTTCTCCGGTCGTCGTCCACTTGTCCTTCAACCAAGGTTAGTCATGTAGCATTTGTTCTCTGTGATGAACGTCGTGTTCCTAATGTTGGTATTTTAAGAGAAAATACTTGACATTTTGCGATGTTTTTGGAGTGTTTTTATGTTTGTTTTGATAATATGTGGTGCATTTGGCTTTGTAGTGTGTTACAGTACATTTAGGAAGGAATAAGACATTACTTTCTTAGGTGATTTGGGATGAATATGTTATGCCTTTGAAGTGTTCGACGAAAGTTCAGAGTGGTATGTTTAAGACTTCCCCTTTTAGTATTTAATGCAATGCTTTTGATTCACCTTAAAGTGGGCAAAGAGGAGGATGTATGGATGATGAGCGCCTTCCTTTTCTGTTTTTCATATTTCCCATTTCACTGGAACTTTGTACATCGTAGTGATGCCCCAAAACTTGAGAAATTTTCAATCGTTATGTCCCAAAGTTGATGTCCTTTAGGAATGGATGGTTAGTAAATAAGAATAGAATTGTTAGATATTATGAAAAAATTGATTATGAATATAAGTACAATTGTAAATATTTTAATATATATAATAGAAGAAGTTGTTTCTTTATATCTAATTTGTTATGATGTTTCTAGTTAACATGTACTTTAATTTTGTATATTTATTTGAAGAATTAAAGTATGTAGGAGAACAGAGACTTAAGCAAATTTTCAGCATAAATTTGTAAAGTTTGATATAAGAGAATTTTCGGTTAAATAAAAATTATTTTTATTTAGTTATTCTCATTATTCTCATTGTCAATTAGATTGACATAGATCTAAGATGCAATTAAATTGAATTAGATTCAGATAATAAAATTATATTATTTTAATACTTAATTGGGTGTTATGGTTTATAAAACATAAATAAAGAGTTTTACAAATTATGACACTAAAATGACCATTAATCTTATAATACGTAATTACAAGAAATTTTAATTTTCTCTCTAATCCTAATTAAAATTTTGAATTCATTTTTAATACTTTATGATCTTTAGAAATGTATAAAATGATTTCTTTTGAAAATTTGCTACTTATATAGCCAAAAATTAATAATACTAGTATGTTATTAACAATATTTCATAATTTATGTTAATTTTAGTATGTTATTAACAATAAAATTGTACTCAAATTTATGTTAATACTGAAAAGATGAAGAATTACTTTATTATATTAAATATGAAATTCCTTTATTTTGCAGGCTTTGTTTTGTGTTCAAGAGCGTTGATAATCATCTAACGATCTCTTTTACAGTTTGCAGTTGTCCGTCCATCTAGGTAAGTCGTCCAACTAATGTCTCCAATATGTTTTGCTTTGCTAGTTGGAGTATTTGTAAGAAAGATGTTTGGTAATTACAAATGAGTTATTGTTTTTATTTTGTTGTTTTCTATATTATGAGTATCATTGATGATAACATAAAATTATGATTTAATCCAAAGGACTCTAATTAGTAGTAACTTTTATAGTCACGTAAATATTGAAAGAGGATTGCATTTAATTTGGGTATTGTTTGAAACATTGAGGCATAATACTTAGGATGGTATACGTGCTAGAAACTGGAGATGCAGCTCCAATGAGACTTATAGGTGAAAAATTCCATGAGCCTAGGAGCGACAGTGAGAACTTGCTGTCTAGATTTAGAGGTATAAACAACGCCACGTACCTTACTATTTTTTTAGTTGTAACTTTGTCAATGAAATTCAATCTAAAAGACTTTAATTAGTAGTAACTTTTATTATCACGTAACAATTGAACGAGGATTGCATTTAATTAGGTTATTAACTTTTTATTGTATAGCTACATGGATAAAAGTTGGATGTCTCATCAAAAATGGTCCACTAAATATATAGAAGGAGTTAGGAGTTTTATGTAATTTGTACAACATCAAATGGGTGATGAATGTTGAGTTTGTTGTCCTTGCATCGATTGCTTAAATGTCAACTTTCAAATTCAAGATGTGGAATATAATCACTTGCTAATCCGAGGCATAGATAGATTCTATAGTCTATGGCTTTATCATCGAGAACGTAAGGAAGCAAGTTATAGTAGAAGTGGTGGTACAAGTTATGATGATAATAACAATAATGATGTAAATGATTGTGGTGTTAATGATGATGGTGTTGATGGGATTAACGAGATGTTAGAAGATTATGGGAATTATATGGAGACTATGATTGAAACAAGTATGCGTAACATAATTGGTAGTATTATTGAAGATAATTTTGGGAAGTTATTAAAAGTCGCTCAAGAAAAATTATATCTAGGGTGTTAAAATTTCTGACAACTATCTTTTGTTGTAAAGTTGTTGCATTTGAAGGTCTATAATAAATGGAGTAACAAGTCTTTGACATGTTAATTGACTTACTAAATGATGCATTACTTGTTGGACAAAAATTGCCAAAATCTTACTATTATGCAAAGAAATTGTTAAGGGACCTTGGATTAGGATATATTTCAATTCATGCATGTAAGTATGATTGTGTTTTATTTTGGAAGGAAAGTAAAGATGCTCAAGAGTGTCTGATTTGTGGTACATCAAGGTGGCAAGTGGATGGTGGGAGAGGGAAAAAGCTAATGAATAAAATATTTCGATACTTTCCTATTAAACCACGACTACAAAGATGTTTTATGTCAAATAAAATAGCCATGGATATGAGGTGGCATAAAGAGAAACGCATTGATGATAACATTATGCGTCATCTAGCAGACTCAATGGCATGGAAAGAATTTGATAGAAAGTTTCCATGGTTTGCACAGGAATGTCATAATGTTTGACTTGGATTAACCTCAGATGGATGTAATCCTTTCGGTAACATGAGTTCTTTATATAGCATGTGGCCGGTAATTTTAGTGCCATACAATTTTACCTCTATAGAAGTGTACAAAGGAGCGTTTTATGTTATTGTCTTTGCTTATTTCAGGTCTTACTACTCCTGGTAAGGATATCGATGTTTACATGCAACTATTAATTAATGACTTAAATGACCTATGGGAATTTGGAATATAAACTTTTGATGTCGTTTAAAGTGAAACATTTAGAATGCATATCACTGTTTTGTGGACTATAAATGATTTCCTAGCTTATGAGAATTTTTCTGGGAGGAGCATTAAAGGGTATATGGCTTGTCCTATGTGTATCATTAAACTTATTCAATAAGGCTACAAAGTAAAATATAATATACATGTCATCATCGTTATTTGAAACATAAGCATAAATGGCGAAGAAGTATATTGTTTAATGGCAAAGCAAAATTGGGTGAAGCTTTGTTGTAGTTGTTTGGTGATGATATTGTTTACCATCTATCACATTTGGGTGACTTTACACTTGAGAAATACCCAAGTAATAGAAAGAGAGAGAAATGATGTTGAACTCAATTGGACAAAAAAAAAGCATAATTTTCAATTTAGCATATTGGAAGGAATTACTATTGAGGCATAATCTTAATGTGATGCATATTGAGAAAAACATTTGTGAGAATATGTTTGGAACTATGATAGGAATTGATGGGAAATCAAAAGACACAATTAAGGCTATACTTGACTTAGAAGACATAAATATTGTAAAAGACTTGCATTTGAAAAGAAGAGATGACGAGTCATACATTATTCCCCCTACTTGTTACAACATGTCAAAAAGGGAGAAACAATTTTTCTGTCAGTTTCTCCAATTAGTGAAGTTTCCTGATGGTTATGCATCAAATATAAGCCGTTATGTTAATGTTAAAGAGGGAAAAGTATCAGGGTTGAAAAGTTAAGATTGTCATGTACTTTTGCATCGATTACTTCATGTTGGAATACGCGGATGTTTAACGAAGGATGTGTCCATAACTTAGGGTCAATTGGGAGAGTTTTTTAAGAAATTATGTTGTAAGACACTTAAAGTTGAAGAGTTTGACAAAATGGAAAAAGACATAGCTTTAATTCTATATAAGCTTAAACTACTATTCCCCTCATCGTTTTTTGATGTTATGGTTTGGCAATTCACTTACTATATAAACCAAAACTCTGTGGACCAGTTCAATTTCGATGGATGTTTCCGATTGAAAGGCAATTCATATTAACTTTTACTTTTTTCAAAGTTATTTATTATTAACAATTCCTAATATTTTGCGTTTTGTTTAGGTTTTTATGCTCTCTTATAGAGAGCGTTATGTACATAATAGAACTCAACCTGAAGGATCTATTGTAAAGGCTTATATAGCAAATGATGCTTGACATTTTGTTCAATGTACTTAAGTGATGTGGAGACAAGATTTAATAGACTAGAACATAACTTTAATTTTGATGGAGAGGGTGGGTTGTCAATTTTCTCCCAAAAATTAAGGCCACTTAGTGTGGGTAAATATGTGGAGTTAACTAAAGACGAATTCCAATTCACCCATTAGTCTATTTTGAATAATTGCGAGAAAGTCAATATATATATGGGGTACGTATATTCCATTTGATTCAAACAATCATATTAGAATTTTTTCTTTGAATCTCATTTCCTTACTGTTATTTACTTTTTTAAATAAAAAGCACAAAGAGTCCATTCATAGCAAAAGGATTATTAATGTTGAAGAAAGTCATAAGCTGAAGTTTGAATCATGGTTTAGAAATAGAGTAAGTTACATATGGATGACATATTACGAACATATGACAAGTTATATGTCAAAATAACTTCTCATTTCATTTTGTCATATAGATGATACGGTTAAATAACCGTAACGTGCATGAAACGACAACAACATTATATAGTTTAGTAAGTGGGCCTCATATTTGTAGGAAAAAAAATACAGATTGCATTATTAATGGGGTGAGATTTCACATAGAAGATCGAGATAGTCGACTTAGAAGCCAAAATTGTGGGGTTGTTGTTGAGAGATGACATGACAACGATTTTATTGACTTCTATGGTGTCATTTCTGAAATAATATAGTTGCACTACATTAAGGATAAGAATGTTATTCTATTTAAGTGAAAATGATTTAATCCTACTGATATGAAAATGAACGGGAACATTACTAGCTTCAATTTTAGTAAGACATGGTATGATAGTGATCTTTTTGTCCTTACAAGTCAAGTGAAGTAGGTTTTCTACCTCAACGATACTATATTGGGTAGAAATTGGAAAGTTGTTCAAAAGTTTCAACATCGAAATGTCTTTGATTTTTATGGAAGGGATAATGGTCAATTCAATGAGGATGAAAATGAAGTTTATTAAGAGATTAGATTGGAGTTCAATAATGAAGCCATTCGAATCAAAGATACAGATATATCATCATTCCATTGGTGAGATGTTAAACCAAAGATAGTACAACTTCATTAACTAAATGAAGTCTAAGTCAATTTTATTGTACAAACAGATAAAGACTATACTCAGGATGAATTAAATGACAATGATGATATTTTGGCTGAATATACTATATGATGAAGAATCTAATGATAATGTAATTAATGATGATGATTTTCAAAATCTTGATCATGATGATTGAATGTATATAAATTGTTTATATTGTTTGAAATGTTATGTTCATATTTGACTTATGTTGTTGATGTTTAACTTATGTTTATTCAGGAAGAATCAATGCGTATGCGTATTGTTGATGTTTTACTTATGTTTATACGGAATGTAGGTGTTTGATTTATGTTCATGCCTAATGTTTAGTTTTGACTTGTGTTTGATTTATATTCATGTGGAATGTTGATGTTTGAGTAAAGATTATGCATTATATTGATACTTTATTTATAGATATTCAATATAATGGGACTTGGTAGAAATAAGAGAAAGAGGGTGGTAACCATCGAAGATGTTCCTCCCCCACAGCAGTCAAATAAATCCGTCACAATCAATTAACAACCACTGATATCATCCTCCAATGAAGGCAATCAGCAACAACCTATATCTACCTCAACTAGTGATGAGAGATCTTCAGGTCTGTGAACTACCTATATTTACAATTATGCTCAAATATATATTTACATGTTTAACGTGTTTTTTCTTATCATTATTCTTTTATTGTCAAGTTCCAATACCGGCATAAGAAAAAGAGGTAGAGGTATTACTAAAGGTTCTGAGTTGCAACGCATAAATGTTATAATGAACAACAAGTTGTCTGTGCATATTGACCCTAAGCAACATCATCCTGTTGACAAGATCCAATCAGCAAAATTGTCCAGTAAGTTAGGAGTGGTTGTTAGGAATAAATTATCTTACCTTAAGCATGTCAGGCAGTTGAAGGAAAACAACTTGCTATAGAATGCTTTGGACAAAATTTAGGTAAATTTTCAATTTATTTAATTATATGCAATTTTTTTACTTATTTAAAGATTAATTTAACTTATACTTCACAGATGAAGCTCAATATCGTCAATATCGATAAACCATAACGTTTCAAGCTGTGTGAGTTCACTATTGAAACAAAAGGCAAAGGATCATTGTTATCAACTTCATAAATATTACAAGTTTTTTCCTTCGGATGAGGAGGCAGGGAGACATGTTTTGAGTGACTCTAGGAAATTGGAGTGAAATGTGTGATTATTAGGCCTCTGCTAAGATTAAGGTTTGTCTTCTTTCTCTTCACATTTGCTTCAATTAATTTTGTTACACAATTTAATGACTATTTCTTTTCTTTATTTAGGAAAAGTGTGAGAAAGCCAAGGTTAACAAAGAAAAAATGAAAACTCCTCACAACATAGGCTCCAAATCGTTTGTTGTCATACGACAAAAATTTATAACTTCTTTGTTTAGAAGTTATTATTATATTAGTAAATACAAAAAAATATATTGTGTTTCAATTTTTTTAATTGATATAATAGAGTCAGACTCAACTACATAGATAAGAGTGTGATAGGATCACACTTCACAAACTGACACACTACAAGGAAGGTGAAGGTTGGATGTCTGAAGAAATGCAGAATAATTATGTAAGTATAAAAATTTTAATTTTAAATTTTATTTATTTATATAACACTAACTAATAATATTTGAATTAGATCTCGATTTTGTGTTTTAAATTTTAGGATAAGATGCAGGAGTTGTTGTAGAAATCATTGTCTGACAGAAATGAGCCCAATATGGACAACATTTGCAGCAACTTCCTTGGTACAAGATTAGGGACATCAAAGGTCTTGGGTACGGCTCTAAGCCAATTGGTTCATCATCGTCACGACCAACATATGTAACGATCCTTCAAGAGGAAAACCAGTCGCTTAAGACTCAGTTACAATGTAATGAAGAAAAATTAGATTGCAAAGAAGGAAAGTTAGAGCGTACTGAACAAAAATTACAACGTAATGAGCAAAAATTAGACCGTACTGAAAAAGAATTGACCAAGCTTAAAAAGATGGTCAAACAAATACTTAAGTCAAAGCATGTAAGTAGTAGTGACGATGAGAAGTCTTAGTTTGTCCATAAATTTTTTCTTAAGTTTTATAATTAACATTTAATTGCATTTTTTATAAAATGCATTTAATTTTTAATTATTTTTTATTTTATTTTATTTTACTTAGTTATTATTCAAACATTGTTACTAATAATAATTCAAAAATGTTACTTAAATATAATTCAAACAATGTTAAAAACCATAAAATGAATTAAAATTGTTATCAATAATTATAATTAAATGATAAATTGTTAATAGGAAAGTGTAATTGAAAATAAAAATCCATCAGTAAAACTTTTTAGCTACAATTACAAAATCGTCACCCAAACTTTTTACTTACGTTTTACAAAATCTCCAATAACCTTTAGCTACATTTTTATATCATACTATGAAAAAAATCATCGCTACACATTATTACCTACGTCTACGCTGACAAAGTTAATCACATTTAGCCACCAAAAACAATCCTCACAATATGACACATTTGCCACAATTTTCTTTCTCCTCACCTATCCCTTTTTGCAAAAGACCTGTGATCGTAGCAAAATATATTAGGCGAGAATTTCGTTAAAATGTCGCAGATAATTATTTGCTACCGAACTTTTACACCATTTGTGTAACGATTTTTCACCGTCACTAAAAATGTTTTGCGACAATTTGTTATCTTTCAGCAACAAAATTATTCGTCGCCAAAACCGTGTTATATTGTATTGATATTTTGAAACTTAATTATACTTCAATATCTTCATCTACGTTCAATAAACTCAAAGCATTACACCTAATTCTTCACTACTTCTAAGTTCTCTTATCTGCTCTCTCGTGGTTTTTGCAACTCTCTATTACCCCAAATTTTATATTCTTAAAATCTCCATTCAATTCTTTCTTTCTTTTTTTCATCTCCAAAGCTGTAGCAACTTAAAAAATTTTAGTACAAATTAAAAGTTATTTTCGAATTTCAAGTGTCTCAATATCTTCTCTAACGAAGTCATTACCTTATAAATTTTTAGTACAAACTAAAATTTATTTTCAAATATGAAATGTCTCAGTATCTTCTCCCCATTAGATGAAGTATGTAAACGATTCTTCTCATTCTCCATTTTTTTATGCCAAAAATGTCATAATTTTATTAAATATTAAAATATGTTAAACAAATGTACAAATCAAAATGTGTTATATGTTAACAAGAAAAGTGCTACTATATTTTTAGTTTATTTTTATTTTTAATTAATCTTTTATCCTAATTAACATATACTTGTACTTTTTAATAATGTTTTATCCTGTGACAGGAGACAGGGCCAGAAGGGATTTTCCAAAGTAAAAATAAAGCATAAGTACAGGCCATGATAGATACACTCCATTTTGCTGGAACCTTGAATGATGTCAAATTATCTTTGGCAGACGGAACATGTAAAACTAGTCAATCAGCCACCAAACACACAGATTCCGAGTCACCTATGTCCTCGTCGATTACAATACTGGCGTCCTCTCTTCTAAAACTCATGCTGTATGCTGAAGATGACCCCACTGCTTCTGCCATGTCTCCATGCAAAACAATTGCCTTTCTTTTCCTTCTCCTTTGTTGCAGTCGTTTCACCAACTCTGCAATTTTCACTTCATCCTTTTCTTGTCCTTTCAACTGATCTCCGTTGTCAATCTCTCCCTCAATACGATCTCCTGAGCTTCTATTCATTGCAGTAATGGGGAAGAGAAGAGGCCTACAACAACAAAGAATAAGTATAACAAGAATGATGTAAAAGTATATTGACGTCCAGACATAAAATGTCCATTTCCAATTCCTTATCAGTGCTTTTATCCATGGTAGCTTAGAGTTCACCAGGATTTCTGCTTCATAAAACTGTGGGAGGAATGAAGTTCCAGCCCTCGGATACATGGTTATTTTTATGAATTTGGTAGTCGGGTATCGTTCGTTGTGCTTAATTATTTGGATCGATATCTTCTGCGTTTCTTCAGCAATTCCAATGAGTATGGGAACACTCATCAAAAGAATTCGTGCAAGCCGAACAGTAGGGCTTCTGAATGGCAACATGCATGGCTGGCTTGATTTTGCAGTCACGTTTCCATTGGCTGATATAAGCTCCGAGGTTAACTGGTGATACAGCAGTAAACTGAGATATTAGCTTGCTCCTGATCAGTCATAGTGCACCAGATATTTCAACAGTAAAGCAAAACTTTTACCGAAATTAACGACTCAATTAGAAATGAAGTGAGGACATCAATAAAAATTGGCCCCACAGACCACTGTGGGAACACTAGACAAGATAGAGACACTTGTAAAATCTTATTTCGAATTTCAAGAGATAAACCTCAACGATGAACATAGATTAACTGATGGTCTCCATCTAAATTCGACAGTCTTTTGATCAAGATCAAAACTGATTGGCTAAACTCTACAAGGCCTTGTACCTTAGCCATCTAACAAACCCACAGAAAATTTCCCCCAAGAAAATAAATGTTGATCTGAGAATAAACAATATACAAGTAGCACAGATGACAGAGAAAACCATCAAACCATCCCTCCAACCATAACCATTCGAAAAAGTTCATGAAATTAAAGATTTAGACAGACAAGAAGGTGATTCATGTTACCTGAAAAACCCCAATTTGTCTATTGAAATCAGAGTCAGGCAACAAAAGAGCCAAAGAGACTTGAAATGTGTGGCCAACTGGAATGCCCACATACTTCTTCTTGAAGCCCCCATCAACCCCACTAAGATGAAAGATAGCTTTAGGGTTGACATCAGTATAATCGAAGAATGCCTTCTCTCTCATAAACACAGGCTCCTCCACATAAAGTTGCACAAACCCAATACCCAATACTGCAGCAAATATCATCACGAACGTCAAAACCACGCTTACATGAACTGCCCCAAGAATCCCCCATACCATTTTCCTGAAAAAAGCGAAGCTACTATGCGTGACAGTAGAGGGAACTTTGAGAATCGCCGACTCCATGATGGCGGTAGTCTGCTCGGCACGGCGATAGGAGTGAGAGGCAACGGAGAAGAGAGCAATGACTGGTGAGAAAATAGTGAGTGCAAAGTCTAAGATGAGAGCTGCCTGGAAAGAGACTAGTTTCGATAACCATTCTGGTTGTGGTTCTTTATGTTCTTCGTCTTCCTTCGTTGTGGATGCTTGTAGAGTGTCAGTTATAGCCATTGCGAATCGGTGTCCGTTTACGAGAGAGAGGTTTCAGGGAGAAGCGGATGAGAGCTCCAGCTGCGATTGCAAGCTGAGAGATGTCGAAACGTGGAGCAAACATCTTGCTATAGCTCGACATGTGTCATGTGTAATACGTGGGGTTGATATGTTCAATGTTTATTTCAGCTAATAAAAAAAAAGGCTGGTTTTATAACTAATCTGTATTAAATAAGATAAAGTAAATTTATAATTAAACAAGTACAATTATTCAATTTATTTAGAATTTGTTTCTCTATTTATGAATAATAAGTTTCTTAATTTTTTAGATTTTTCTTGATTAAAATTTGAAAAGTGTTTTTATTTATTAATTAAGAAATTTGAGTTTTCTTAATATTTTTGAAAATAGGTTTCTAATTTATTAAAGAAAGATTTTCTAATTAATTAAAAAACAATCTCTAAATAAATATTATAAATGACTTTCTTGATTAAATTTAAAAGTGTTTTATTTAATTTTGAAAGTAGCTTTCTTTTAAAATTAGAAAGTAGTTTTCTAATTAAGGAAAAGTATTTCTAATGAGATTAGAAATAGTAATTTCTAATTAGATTAAGAAATAGTAATTTCTAATTAGATTTTCTAATTGGATTAGAATGTGTTACTTATATAATTTTAAAAAATGAGTTTTAAAAAATTATAATAAGTAAGAAGAATAATTTATTCAAAATTATTTTAATTAAATTTTGTTAAATGAGTCAAGATAATTGGAAACAGTTTTCAATTGGATTTGAAAATTATTTTCAAATAAAAAAATGTTTATTTGGAATAATAATTTACTTTATCTAGAAATCAATGAGTTTAATCTAATTAATTTTTCCAAAGAGTTAGAAATATCATTTTAGATATCAAGATCAATAACTTGAATCAAACGAAGCTTGGTATTTTATGTATATAATTTAATTATGAGTGCATAAGTTGCATACTTTATTTATATGTTTGATATATATATTGGATTTATGTTAAATTGTATGTTTTATATGTGTGATATTTTACATCTAAGTTTAAGTTTGATGAGACAAATTAAATTAAATCCATTGTTAAAATATTAAGTACATGTTGAGAACGTGATTGTTGTCTTTCATTGTTATCAAAATAAACCAAAGTTCTTTTTATTGTTAGGCTTGTTGAGCAAACTTAAGGCCACTTTAACCTGAATACGTTTAGACTTATGACAGTGGGTTCTACTTAACTAAATTTATGTGATTTTAGATAAGCAAACTTATGGTCACATGAATTTAGAGGCAAGGTTAGGAATAACGTATAAGATATGTTTAGGCAATAGTTATCACTTAACTAATATAGGAATCACATAAAATGTGATTGATAAAGTTGTTATCTGCCTAATTTAAGTTTAATTGGATTGTTGATCAAACTCAAGATCAAGTATATTTGAATGGGATCCTAGCTCACTAGAAAGATTAAAGTAATCTTTCCGAATAGTAGTGAGGGCTATTGTTTCGAATAAAATAATGGGAGTAATTAAATACATAATTAAATTCCTAGTCTCATTTTGTAGTCATGGCATATAGTCAATTAGTTGCTTTTCTTACTTTTATATTTTGTTATTAGTGGAATTTACCTTGTTTAGTATGATTTTTTCCAAAAAGTAATGAATTGTTATTAATTAGTAAAACATTACAACCATACAAAGATCAAATTGTCAAAAAGGAGAATTAAAAACAAAATAAGGAAATATGTGTTCAATCTCAACTACAGTTGTATCTAGTCCAAAATCCATGTTCTCTTTATGTGAACTAAGAGATGAACCTCTATTCCCTTTGCTATAGTGTTCATTCTATATTGGAGAATAATTTTCAAATATAGTTTTTCCTTTTCTCTTTTTTCCTGTCTGAAAATTCTTTTACTCATTTCTTGCCAAATTGTACACACCATAATTGCGAGACTAATTTTTACTACTTTAAGGTCTACCTTGTTTCATATTTTTATAGTGGCTAGCCAATCAGTTAACTCCTCAAAATTCTGGATTGGTTTCTGAGATTCAGCATTCTCACAATTTTCATCCAGATGCTGCAATTGTACTTGCAATTAACCATTATATGATCTATTGTTTTAGGTTGAGAATTACAAAGCTTGCAAATTGTTGAGTTTGTGGGAGTTCTGATCTTGTCTTTGGTCATGAGCCTCTTTACAATCCCCAGCCATAAGATAAAGGCATATAAGGGGGTATGTAGTTGTCCCACATTACCTTACACCATTTAACTCTGTTGTGGGATTAATTTAAGATGAAGTTTTTGCATGCCTTTGTGCTAACTATTTTTTATCCATTAGCCATCCAGAGGATTTCATCCTGTCTTGCTCCTTAGCACCTTGGCATGTTGTTCATTATAATATCCACTCCTCTGCTATAGTGGTAAGGCTTTCCATTAATTGTTTGTAATCAACTTGCTTACCCTTGTGGTTAGACTAATAACTGACTTTAGGTGTTGAATTTCTCCCATCTTATATAGTGGAGCTTGTTATGTGTAATTTCTATTGATTTTGCTTGCATTTATATCTTAATTTTGGTTACAAATTTTTGTGTTTTTAATCCAAACTTGAATGAATTGAGTGAAAATAGTCGTGATTGTTGCATAAAGGTTGAAGGGAATGTTTTGTGACTTTTGCATGAAAAATAAAAAGCCACATAAATGTAAAAATAATAAAGTAGAAGTGGTGATTAAGGTGTCACCACCATGACAAGCTTAGTCACGGTGGTGACTAGGCCTCACAGGGGTGACAAACATAGTCATCCCTGTGACTACTGTCATAGACTTGTTCTTTTAGTAGTGCGTGACACTACTCCCTTGCACTCAATTTGAGTTTGGCATGTGCAGGTCTTTGACGACGCAATAAAACGAACCCTAAACCTAAACTCAGCCTATAAATTGAAAAGGGAAAGTCAGCTAAAAGGAGGTTGGATCGAGAGGCCAGAACAAAAAGAACAGAGGAAGGTGTGGAAGCGGAGAAGTAGAGAGCTTAGCTTGAGAAGAAAGAAGAGAGAAAGAGCCAAGAAAGGAAGTAGAGGTGAAAGCCAGTGAGAACATTCGATCGTTTAGGTGAGAAATGATTGCGGTTTTCCGAAGTGTTTAAGTTCTAATTAATAACCTTGATAATCCGTAAGTGTATGGATCATTCGCGTAGTATCTAAGGTGTTGATCCCATAAGGAGAGATAATCTAATCCTAAAATCTAAGGTCAAAATAATTCGTAGTAATTTAAAATGTAACAAAACTAAGGCAAGAATTTAATTCAATCACGCAACTCAATTCTAAGAATAAATTATGAAAATATTAACAAAGTAGCAATTGCAACACATACTCAAAAATCAACCTAAAAGAACTATTAGTTGAGAGAAAGGGAATTTTTTTTACCTATCTTTAATGCTAACCTAATCGACTATAAATTATCAGATTATTGGTCCTAAACGATTCTAGGGTTGACTACTCTCTCTCGAGTTATAACCATTAACTCTAAATTACTAATCAGATTATAAAAATTTGCAATTTCTCAATTAACAATCCATCCAAAACCCTAATTAGATCTGAAGTTGTCCAATAAATTATCAGGAACCTATGTGAGATCTCTCTTCACACAATTAACGATTTGATTAATTTCTCGTTCTTATTAAATCACCTAACTCTTGTTAGCCGAATTTAATTATTTTTCATTCGATTCACCTTCTCAGTTTATTACCGAATTATGCAATCACATAAATGAATCTCAATAATTCCAATAATCATAAAACAATCATATTTTATTAAATCAAAGATAAAAAAATCCGAAGGTGAGTATATAACATCTTAACATTCCCAATCCTATCATCAAACTGATATTTCCAATTCTATACAATAATAAAAATGGAAATTAAACAGGAAATACGATCTGAATAGAGACGGGAGGAAACGATGTCAGGAAACTCCTAATCTTAGAAGTACGTCGCATCGACTTCTTCTCCACTTCTCTCTTCCTTCTTCTCTTCCTCTATCTCTCAACAATTCTCTCTAGGGTTCCTCTGAAAGTGGCTGATGCAAAAGCCCCTTCATCTTCTTTGTCTTATTCTTTATATACCTTTTGTGTTTTGGACAGCCCTAGGGGTTTTTCTAGGGTCTTAAAGGTCCAAAAACTCCCTCAAAACTTAAAACTTTTTAATGTCTTCCTGACACAGGCCACGATCAGAGGCCACATCTGAGCCTTCTGTTGTGATCGTGCACTATCAGGCCACGATCGTGGGTTATTGTTTTAGGCCGAATGTCTTCTGAAACTCTTTCGTTTTTCATTATTGACCCTGAAACATTAGCAAACACATCAAGGTACCTCAAAAATATAATATTTAAGCTCAAAAGCTTGAACTAGCCCATAAAACACTTAAAACACAAATAATTAACAAATTAACACAATTCTAACCTAAACACATACTAAATGATCAAATTAATGGCTAAACATATATCAAACTATGCCCTAAAACATGATACAACTTACACTTATCAATATCCCCATACTTAAACATTTGTTTGCCCTAAAGAAATAAAAATAATCAAACAAGTCAAGAAAACACAAAACATTTATATGTAATAATGAGACAATGGCCTCAACTTAGCGAGACAGATTTAATTATAAACACAATCTTTTAAGTAGTTCTAACTTATTAACAAGTGAAATCTGCATCTAAGCACCTTGGATTAAATATACAGCTTAATCATAATGTAAATATTGAGTCTATTAACCTCTATCACTTGCACACACACATTGATAATCATTTAGTCAAAATAAAAGTGTAGCTGTTTCTTAGTAGGTTTTTATGAAAAATCAAGCTACTAACAAGTTTGGTAGGTTTTTATTTGAAAACATTCTTTTTATTGATTTTTCTTTACGATTATAAACCTAGTCTTTTTACGCGGAGGCAAATATTTGTGATGAATGTCGATCCGGTTACTCAACTAAGCTATGTTGTTATTAAGCTACTTGGTTGGAATGTCATTATCAACTTTTTACTCGAAGGCTCACATTTGTGATGCTTGTCAATCTGGTTACTCAGCTACATCATATTCTCAACTGGCTACTAACTTTATTTATAACCCAAAAGCCAGCTAAATAGTTATTTTATTTAAAATTTATAGACTATTTTTAACACATAAATTTTCCTACCTTTTATAATTTTTTAACAAAAAAATTTAACTACCTTATTTCTTTAGCTAATCATTCTCATGAAAATAAAAATTCCACTTATTAGATTGACTTAAAATTGTAAATGAGTATGGAAAATTCCTAAGGTGAATGGACTAAAATCGTATCCTAATTAGCCAACATATTTAGCCTTAAGTAATTTAAGTCACTAATTTCACAAGCTAATAAATCTTCGCAACCTAAAAGGCTATGTTTAAGGTTAAATCTATCCCGTTAAGTCCTAGCCATTTACGCATTCACACAATTCACATCATACAACCTAAACAAACTACCATACAATATGTAAAATTCATACTCAAGGTAAAAACACATAACCCTCCCCATACTTGAACAACACATTATCTTTAATGTCAAAAGGATATATACAAGCATAAAAGGGGGAATGAAACAATATGCGGAAGGCAAAAGAACAAAGTACTAACCAAAATGAAAAGAAAAGGATTAGAGCACAAAACCATCATGGTGACTGAGGCGGTGATGAGTCAGAGGCGGAGACCAAATGCACTTGATGTCAAAGATTATTTCCCAATCTTATAATTGCTTTAAAAAAAAGAGAGTTAGCACTCTAAAACATTCCAAACCATTAAGAACTTATTTTTAAAATTTAAAACAAATCCAACTACGTAACAATTTAAACCTAATTACTAAACATGCTAATATATGGTCGTTAGCTTGACCGTGTATCATTAGAAACTCATCTAGGATCAATTATGAGAAGCTTGCTTCTACCCTTTTCATACAACATCATTTTTGTAGCTTGTAAGTAAGCAAAAAATTGTAAAATGATCAGAAGGACAATATTGATTAAATTATGAAAATCAATTAAGCTTAGTAATGTCCTTTTCACTAACAAACTATCAATAAAATAGGGAATAACAAAACTCCCTAAATCTTCCATCGAATCCAACAATTTATCCTGTGAGAAGAGAGTTGCTCTCTTTCTTCCTTAATAACCTTTGTCTCCTCTGCTTCTTCCGCTTCATAAATAGAGACTTTCATAGCTTCTTTAAACTTGATGTCTGTTATCATCTGTTCTTTGTCCTTTTATTCTTTAAAAGATTCAAACACTTCAATTATCCTGAATGAGCTACTATCCTTCGAATTCTTTAACACATCATTCATGTTGAATGTCACTTGGTCATTATTAATTTGAAGGATAAGGTTCTTTTCATGGACATCTACTAGAGATTTTTAGATGTTTAAGTATGGTATACCAAGATCTAGCAGATAATATGAGGGGTTTTCATGCTTTTCTTCATCCTTTTTTTTGATTTCTTGATCTTCTATAAGGTAGGGTTCAACATGGTCTTCCACTAGTTCTTTTTGTTCTTCCCCATTTCTAAGTGTGATAGCCTCATATTGCTCTCGTTGATATAATTCCATATTGATTAGAGAGTCTTCCACACTTCTCTTACAAAATTCATAGGAAAGCTGTCTTACTTGAATCTCCAGGTTGTGAATAGAAGCGACATGATTTTTTGTTACTTAATTAAATTGCTTTTCCAGTCTCTTCTAGTTCTCTTCCATGTTTGTTAGCTTATCCATGATTTTGTCAATTTGGAATCTTATAAACTAGACTTATCTTGCTGAAATTCAAATAGTTCTTGATGTCCCATATGAGTACTTGCATTGTTGGACCAATAGAAATCTGGGTGGTTCTGCCCACCCGGAGTGTACACGTTCTAATAAGGATCATTACTTCCCCAACCATACTGTGCCTCATTGTAATTCCCAAAAGTTCCTTACTCCCTATAATATCTATCTTCCATCATTGTTCTTTCCATTTCTTCTTGGCATCTAGCTCTTTAGATGTCTCATTTCTCATTATAAGATGTCTTGTTGTGTCTCTACTTTATGCCCCAACTTTTTCCTCTATTTTTTTATTTAAAAAAAACAAAAGATAATGAAAAAGCCTCAGACTAAAGAACTAAACTAATTGCCTCCTTGGAAATAGCCAAAAACTTGATCGCAATTTTTTGATGTGTGTAAGTTCTAATTAATAACCTTGATAATCCACAAGCGTATAGGTCGTTCGCATAGTATCTAAGGTGTTGGCCCCATAGAGAGGGATATTTTAATCCTAAAATCTAACGTCAAAATAATTCGCAGTAATTCAAAATGTAACAAAACTAAAGCAAGAATTTAATTCAATCATGCAACTCAATTCTAATAATCAATTATGAAAATATTAATAAAATAGCAATTGCAACACACACTCAAGAATCAACCTAAAGGAACTATCAATTGAGAGAAAGGGGAATTTTTTTACTTATCTTTAACACTAACCTAATCGATTATGAATTATCGGATTATTGGTCCTAAATGATCCTAAGGATGGTTACTCTCTCTCAAATTATAACCATTAATCCTAAATTATAAACCCTAATCAGATTATGAAAATTTGCAATTTCTCAATTAACAATCTATCTAAAACCCTAATTAGATCTAAAGTTGTCAAATAAACTATCGAGAACCTATCCGAGATATCTCTTCACATAATTACCAATTTGATTAATTTCTCGCTCTTATTAAATCACCTAACTCTCATTAACCCAATTTAATAATTTTTCATTTGATTCACCCTCTTAGTCTATTACTGAATTATATAATCACATAAAAGAATCACAATAATTCCAATAAACATAAAACAATCAAATTTTATTAAATCAAACATAAAAAAACCCTAAGGTGAGTATAGAACATCTCAGCATTCACAATCCTATCATCAAACTGCTATTTCCAATTCTGTACAATAATAAAAATGGAAATTAAACAGGAAATATGATCTAAACGAAGAAGGCAGGCAGCGATGTTGAGAAACTCCTAATCCAGGAAGTACGTCAAATCGGTTTCTTCTCCACTTCTCTCTTCCTTCTTCTCTTTCTCTGTCTTTTAATAATTCTCTCTAGGGTTCCTCTAAAAGTGGCTGATGCAAAAGCCCCTTCTTCTTCATCTTATTCTTTATATACTTTTGTGTTATAGGCAACCCTAGAGTTTTTTCAAGGTCCGAAAAGTCCAAAAACTCCCTTGAAACTTGACATTTCTGAGTATTTACATGTCTTACTGATGCAGGCCATGACTGTGGCCCTACAGGCCATGAACATGGGCCACATCTGAGCCTTCTATCACGATTGCACTATCAGACCACAATCATGGGCTGTTGTTTTAGCCTGAATGTCTTTCGAAACTCCTCCGTTCTTTAATATTGACCCTGAAACACAGTAGATAACAAGACAACAATTCCTTTTCCCAATGTACCCTTAATGAGT
>JAOTAY010047477.1:0-20620 GCA_025629805.1 Erythroxylum baracoense
GTCCATTGGGCACCTTCGGTGGGAAAAACAACCTATTGACAGACCATTGGTAGGCATAACAACCTGTTGTCAAGTTCGCAAGGCGTCTTCAGTGGGAAAAATAAGCCTTTGAACACTTTTACTGGGAAAAACAGCCAGTTGGCACACCTTTGGTGGGAAAAATAGCCCATTGCCACGGTCAATAGGCACCTTTGGTGGGAACAACAGCCAGTTGCCCACCTTCGGTGGGAAACACAACTCGTTGGCACATCTTTGGTAGGTAAAAGAATCATTGGAACAACTTCGATGGGGCAAATAGCCCACTAGCAAGGTCACTAGGCACCTTCGGTGGGAAAAATAACCCGTTTGTAAACCTTCGGTGGGCAAAACTAGTTGGCACAGTCACTAGGCATTTTTGATGGGCAAAACAGTCTGTAGGACAAGTTCAGTGTGAAAAACTACTCGTTGGCCCACCTTCTGTAGGCAAAATAGCCTGTTGGAACACCTCCGGTGGGCAAAATAGCCCGTTGAGACATTTGCTAAGCACTTTCGGTGGGAAAAATAGTCTGTTGGGACACCTTTGGTGGGGAAAACAGCATGCTAGCACGGTCATAATGCACCATCGGTGGGCAAAATAGCCAGTCAGAATGGTCGTTAAGCACCTTCGTTTGGATAAATTGCCCATTGGGCACCTTCGGTGGGAAACATAACCCCTTGGCACACCTTTGGTTGGCAAAACAACTCGTTGGAACGATCATTAGTCACCTTTCGTGAGCAAAATACCCTATTGGCATGGTCGTCAGGCACCTTCTGTAGGAAAAACAGCCCATTGGGCACCTTCGAAGGGGAAAACACCCTGTTGGCTTAGCTTCATTGCGCAAAACAATCTACTGGCATGGTCTCTAGGCATGTTTGGTTAGAAAAATAGCTAGTTGGCACACCTTCGGTGGGAAAAACACCACGGTCACTCTATTGCTAGGCATCTTCAGTGGGCAAATAGCCTGTTAGGCACATTTGATTAGCAAAATAACCCGTTGGCATGGTCGTTATACACCTTCGGTGGGTAAAACAGTCTGTTGGGCACCTTCGGTGAAAACAATAGCCCGTTGGCACACCTTAGCTCGACAAAATAGCCCGTTGACACACTTTAGGTCGATAAAATAGCCTGTTGGCACACCTTCAGTGGGCAAAACAGCCCATTGGTGCAGTCACTCGATCCCTTCGGTAGGCAAAACAGCCCGTTGGCACATTCGCTAGGTACCTTCGGTGGGAAAAACAATCTGTTGGGAACCTTCAGTGGGAGAAACAGTCTATTGGTGCACCTTCGGTGGACAAAACAGCCCATTGGCACATCTTTGGTGGGAAAAATAGCACGTTGGCACAGTTGCTAGGTGCCTTCGATGGGAAAAATACCCTATTGGCAATTTCATTAGGCACCTTTGATAGGCAAAATAACCAGTTGGAATAACTTTGAAGGGTAAAATAGCTCATCGGCCTATTCATTAGGAACCTTTGATGGGACAAACAACCCATTGGCACTCCTTCGATGGGAAGAACAACCCATTAGCATGGTTGCTAGGTTCATTCGATGTGCAAAATAGCCTATTGGCATGGTCACCAGTAACCTTCGGTCGAAAAAATAGCCCAGTGGGCACCTTCGGTGGGAAACACAACCCGTTGGCACTCTTTTGGTGGGAAAAACAACACATTGGTATGGTTGCTAGGTTCGTTCGATGTGTAAAATAGTATATTGACATGGTCACTAGCAACCTTCGGTCGAAAAAATAGCCCGTTGGCCTGTTTGTTTGGCACCTTCAATGGGACAAACAAACCATTGGCACTCTTTCGGTGGGAAAAACAACACATTGGCATA
The DNA here is from genome assembly GCA_025629805.1 of Erythroxylum baracoense. Classification (NCBI taxonomy): domain Eukaryota; kingdom Viridiplantae; phylum Streptophyta; class Magnoliopsida; order Malpighiales; family Erythroxylaceae; genus Erythroxylum; species Erythroxylum baracoense. The sequence goes on from JAOTAY010047477.1 coordinate 1,853, forward strand.
GTTGCTAGGTTCGTTTGATGTGCAAAATAGCCTATTGGCATGGTCACTAGTAACCTTCGGTCAAAAAAATAGCCCAGTGGGCACCTTTGGCACACCTTTAGTGGGTAAAACATCTTGTTGGCAAGGTCACTAGGCACCATTGGTGGGCAAAATAACTCGTTAGCATGGTCATTAGGCACCTTCAATGGGAAAACTACTTACTGGGCACCTTCGGTGGGAAACACAGTTCATTGGCACACCTTCAGTGGAATAATAGCCTGTTCGCATGGTCATTGGGCACCTTTGGTGGGTAAAACAGTCCATTAGGCAACATCGATGGGAAACATTGCCTGTTGGCACATATTTGGTGGGAAAAATAGCACGTTGGCATCGTCACTAGGCATCTTCAATTGAAAAAATACCCCATCGGAATGTTCACTAGGCACCTTCGGTAGGAAAACAACTCGTTAGCACGCCTTTGGTGGGAAAAACACCAAGGTCGCACGATTGCTAGGCACCTTTGGTACGCAAAATAGCCCATTGGCACATTCGCTAGGCACCTTCGGAAACATCTCGTAGGCATTATCGCTTGGCATCTTTGGTTGGGAAAATAGTACATTGGGCACTTTTGGTGGGAAAAACAACCCTTTGGGACACCTTCGATAGGCAAAATAGTCCATTGGCACATATTCGGTGGGAAAAACAGTGCATTATCACGGTTGCTAGGTGGGAAAAGAACCTGTTAGCACATCTTCATTGGGCAAAACAACCCGTTGGTATGATCCCTAGGCACCTTCAGTGGGAAAAACAGCCTGTTGGAATGGTCGCTAAACACATTCAGTGGGCAAAATAGCATGTCAGCATGGTCATTAGGCACCTTCAATGGGAAAAACTGCCTGTTGGGCACCTTCGATGGAAAAATAGCCCGTTGGTGCACCTTCGGTGAACGAAACAGCCCATTCACATGGTCACTAGGCAACTTCAATAAGCAAAATAGCCCATTGGGCAACATCGATATGAAACATATCCCATTAGCACATCTTTGGTGGGAAAAATAACACGTTGGTATGGTCACTAAGCACCTTCGATGGGAAAAATACCATATTGGCACTTTCATTAGGCACCTTCGGTAGGAAAAATAGCCTATTGGCATACCTTTGGTGGGAAAAACACTAAGGTCGCATGGTTGCTAGACACCATCAGTGGGCAAAATAGCCTGTTGACACATTCACTAGCACCGTTGGTGGGTAAAATAACCTATTGGCACTGTCGCTAGGCATATTCGGTGGATAAAACATTATGATGGGCACCTTTGGTGGAAAAACAGCTCTTTGGAACACATTTGATAGGCAAAACAACCCGTTGGCACACCTTCAGTGGGCAAAATAGCCTATTGGCAAGTTTGCTATGCACCTTTGGTGGGAAAAATAACCCGTTGGCACGTCTTCGGTGGGAAAATCAGCACGTTGGCACAGTTGCTAGGCACCTTCAGTGGGTAAAATATCCTATTGACATGGTCGCTAGGCACCTTTGGTGGCCAAAATAAGCCGTTTGCACGGTCGCGAGGCACCTTCGGTGGGGAAAATAGCTCGTTGGGGAAAATAACACCTTGGCACAGTCGCAAGGGACCTTCGACGGGCAAAATAGCCCGTTGGGATGTTGGTTAGCCACCTTTGGTTGAAAAAACAACCAGTTGGCACACCTTTGATGGGAAAAACACCATAGCTACATGGTAGCTAGATACCTTCGGTAGGGACAATAGCCCATTGGCATAGTCAGTAGGCACTTTGGGTAGAAAAATAGCCTGTTGGCACGTTTGCTAGGCACCTTCGGTGGGAGAAACAACACGTTGGCACACGATCGCTCAGCACCTTTAATGGGCAAAATAGCCCATTGGCGTGATCACTTGACACCTTTGGTGGGATAAATAGCCAGTTGGCACACATTTGGTGGGCAAAACAGCAGGATGGCATAGTCGCTTGACACCTTCAGTGGCAAAACATCACGTTGGCATACCTTCGGTAAGTAAAACAACCGTTGGCACATCTTAATTGGGTAAAAGAGCCCATTGGTGCACCTTTGGTAGGAAAAACAACCCATTGGCACACCTTCGATGGGAAAACAGCCTATTGACGCGATCACTAGATACATTCGGTAGGAAAAATAGCCCGTTCGCACACTTTTGTTGGGCAAAACAACCCGTTGGCCCAGTCCCTAGGCACCTTAGGTGGGAAAAATAGCCTGTTAACGTGGTCGCTAGACACATTAGGTGGACAAAATAGATCATTGGCATGGTCACCAAACATCTTCGGTGGGCAAAACAACCTGTTGGGCAAAATAACACGATTGCAAGGTTGCTAGGGACCATTAATATGCAATATAGCCTGTTAGGATGCTCGCTTAGCACCTTCGGTGGTAAAAACAACCCATCGGCACACCTTCGGTGGGTAAAACAACCCTTTGCCACAATCACTAGACACCTTTGGTGGGAAAAACAACCCGTTGGCACTATCTTCAGGTACCTTTGATGGGAAAAATAGCCTGTTAGGCACCTTCGGTGGGAAGCACAACCTATTGGCGGGAAGCACAACCTATTGGCATACCTTCTATGAAGAAAACAGTTTGTTGGCACCGTTGCTGGACACCTTTGACAGGAAAACAACCCATTAGCACTGTCACTAGGTACATTCGGTGGGAAAAATAGTCCATTGGCGCTATCACTAGGCAACTTAGGTGGGGCAAACAGCTAGTTGACACACAGTCGACAGGCAAAACAACTTGTTGGCATGATTGCTAGGGACCTTCGATGGGAAAAACAATATGTTGGGCACCTTTGGTGGGAGAAATAACTTGATGGCACACCTTTGACTGGGAAAACAGCCCGTTGGCAAACATTTGGTAGGCAAAACAACCCGTTGGCATGGTCACCAGGCAGCTTCGGTGGAAAAAATAGCTCGTTGGCGTGTTCGCTACGTAATTGCTTTGGGAAAAACAGCTCATTGGTACACCTTCGGTGGGCAAACCAACCCGTTGCCATGGTCCCTAGGCACCTACAATGGGAAAAATAGCCCGTTGGCACGATCGTTAGGTAGCTTTAGTGGGACAAATAGCCCTTTCGGCACCTTCGGTGGGAAACCCAACTTGCTGGCACAACTTTGGTGGGGCAAATAGCTAGTTGGAAAAGTCACGAGGCACCTTCGATGGGAAAAACAGTCCGTTGGGCACCTTCGGTGGGAAATCAACATATTGGCGCAGCTTTGATTGGTATAACAACCTGTTGGCAAGTTCGTTAAGCACCTTCAGTGGGAAAAACAACCCTTTGGCACACCTTTGGTGGGAAAAATAGCACGTTTATTGAGAAAAACATCCCATTGCCACAGTCGTTAGGCATCTTTGGTGGGAAAACAGCCTGTTGGCCACCTTCGGTGGGAAACAAAGCTCGTTAGCACACCTTGGTAGGCAAAACGACCCATTAGAACACCTTCGGTGGCGTAAATAACCAACTGGCACGGTCACTAGGCACCTTCTGTGGGAAAGCAACCCACTGGGCACCTTAGGTTGGAAACACCTTTGGTAGGCAAAACAGCCAATTCGGACAGTCACTAGGCACTTTTGGTGAACAAAACAGTCTATAGGGCAAGTTTGGTAGGAAAAGCAGCTTGTTGGTACACCTTCCACAAAATAGCCCCGTTAGGAAAAACAGCCCATTGGCACAGTCATTAGGGACCTTTGGTGGGCAAAATAGCACGTTGGCACAGTCGCCAGGCACCTTCAGTGGGAAAAATAGCCCGTTAGGCACCTTCAGTTAGAAACACAACACCTTGGCACACTTTCGATGGGCAAAATAGCCTGTTGGCATGATCAGTATGCACGTTCGATGGGAAAAACAACCAATTATCACACATTCAGTGGGAAAATAGCCTGTTGACACACATTTGCTAGGTAAAATAGCCCATTAGAGCATCTTAGGTAAGCAAAATAGCCTGTTGGCAAGTTCGCTAGGTATCTTCGGTGGGAAAAATAGCACATTAGCAAGGTTGCCAGGCCCGTTCGGTGAGCAAAATACCCCGTTGGCACAGTTGTTAGGCACCTTTGGTGGGAAAAATAACCCGCTGAGTACCTTCGGTGGGAAACAGAACCCGTTGGCACACCTTCGATAAACAAAAGAGCCCGTTGGCACATAATTAGTGGGCAAAAAAGCTTGTTAGCACAGTCGCTAGTCACCTTCGAAGGAAAACCAGCCTGTTGGGCTAATAGCAAGTTGGCATGATCACTAGGGACCTTCGATAGGAAAAAAAAACGCATCGAGATATTTGTTAGGCACCTTTGGAGGGAAAAATAGCTCATTGGCGCACCTTTGGTAGGAAAAACACCACAATTGCACAATCACTAGACACTTTCGATGGGAAAAATAGCTTGTTGGGCACCACCAGTGTGAAACACAGCCTGTTGGCACATCTTCGATGGGAAAAATAGCACAATGACACAATTGCTAGGCACCTTTGGTGGGTAAAATAGCCCGTTGGCATGGTCGTTAGGCATCTGTGGTGCAAAAAAAATTTGTTGGCACACATTCGGTGGACAAAACGACTCGTTGCCACAGTTGCTAGGCACCTTCGTTGGGAAAATAGCCCATTTGCACGGTTGTCAGGTACCTTTGGTGGGAAAAATAGCCCGTTGGGCACCTTCGGTGGGAAGCACAACCTTTTGGCACACCTTCGGTGGGCAAAACAACCCATTGACATGGTCGCTCGACACCTTTGGTGGGCAAAACAAGTAGTTAATGTTGTCACTCGACATCTTCGGTTGGAAAAACAGTCCATTGGCACGATCACTAGGCACTTTAAGTGAGACAAACAACCAGTTGGCACACATTCAGTGGGCAAAATAGCTCGTTGCCATGATTGCTAGGGACCTACGGTACAAAAAACAGCCTGTTGGGCACCTTCGATGGGAAAAACGACCCGTTGGCACACCTTCGATGGGTAAAACAGCCCATTGGCACACCTTTGGTGGGCAAAACAGTCTGTTGGCACGGTTACTAGGCACCATTGGTGAAAAAATAGCCCTTTGACACGTTCTCTAGGAGCCTGCTGTGGGAAAAAATAGCCTTTTGGTACACCTTCGGATGGTAACATAGCCCTTTCACATGGTCTTTAGGCGTCATCGATGGGTAAAACAATATATTGGGCATCTTCGATGGAAAAAACAGCCCGTTGGCACACCTTTGGTATGCAAAATAGACTATTGGCACACTTTCGGTGATCAAAACAGCCTTTTACCATGGTCATGAGGCACCTTCAATGGGAAAAATAGCCCGTTGGGCACCTTCAACTGGAAGCACAGCCCATTGGCACAACTTTGGTAGGCAAAACAGCCCGTGGGCACAACTTCGGTGGAAAAAACAACCTGTTGGCACGGTCACTAGGCACCTTCGGTGGGTAAAATAGCCCGTTGGCTGGTTGACGAGGCACCTTTGATGGGAAAACAACTCGTTGGTACACCTTTGATGGGCAACACATCCCATTGGCACCATCACTAGGCATCTTTGGTGCACAAAACACCCAGTTAGGCACCTTTAGTGGGAAAAACAGCCTGTTGGCATACCTTGGTAGGCAAAACAACTCGTTGGCACACATTTGGAAGGAAAAATAGCCCGTTGGCACAGTCGGCAAAATCTTTCGGTGGGAGAACCAGCCTGTTGGGCTAAATAGCACGTTGGTACAATCACTAGGGACCTTCGATAGGCAAAAGAGGCCATTGGGATGTTCGCTAGGCACCTTCGGTGGGAAAATAGCCCGTTGGCACACCTTCGATTGGAAAAACAACACTTTGGCACGATTGCTAGGCACCTTTGGTGGGCAAAGTAGCCCGGTTGCGTTGTCGGTAGGCACCTTTGATATAAAAAATAGCCATTGGCACACTTTCGGTGGCAAAAACAACCCGTTGCTATAGTCGCTAGGCACCTTTGATTGGAAAAATAACCCGTTGACACAGTCTTCAAGCCGTATCTTCGGTGGGTAAAACAACCCATTGGCATGGTCGCCCGACACCTTTGGTGGGCAAAACAACAGGTTAATGTTATCACTCGACATCTTTGGTAGGAAAAACAATCCATTGGCACGATCACTAGGCACCTTAAGTGAGACAAACAACCAGTTGGCACACATTCGGTGGGAAAAATAACTCGTTGGCATGATTGCTAGGGACCTATGGCATGAAAAATAGCCTGTTGGGCAACTTCGATGGGAAAAATGACCCGTTGGCACACCTTTGATGGGTAAAACAGCCCATTGGCACACCTTTGGTGGGCAAAACAGCCTGTTGGCACAGTTACTAGGCACCATTGGTGGAAAAATAGTCCTTTGACACGTTCTCTAGGAGCCTGCTGTGGGAAAATAGCCTTTTGGTACACCTTCGGATGGTAACACAGCCCTTTCATATGGTCTTTAGGCATCATCGATGGGTAAAACAATCTATTGGGCACCTTCGATGGGAAAAACAGCCCGTTGGCACACCTTTGGTATGCAAAATAGACTATTGGCACACCTTCGGTGAGATAAACAACCTTTTACCATGGTCATGAGGCACCTTCAATAGGAAAAATAGCCCGTTAGGCACCGTCACCTGGAAGCACAGCCTGTTGGCACAACTTCGGTAGGCAAAAAAGCCCGTAGGCACACCTTTGGTGGACAAAACAACCTGTTGGCACAGTCACTAGGCACCTTCGGTGGGTAAATAGCCCGTTGGCACATTGACGAGGCACCTTCAATGGGAAAAACAGCTCGTTGGTACACCTTTGATGGGCAACACATCCCATTGGCACCGTCACTAGGCATCTTTGGTGCACAAAACACCCAGTTAGGCACCTTCAGTGGGAAAAACAGCCCTTTGGCATACCTTGGTAGGCAAAACAACCCGTTGGCACACATTTGGAAGGAAAAATATCCCGTTGGCAGAGTCGCCAAAATCTTTCGTGGAAGAACCAGCCTGTTGGGCTAAATAGCTCGTTGGTACAATCACTAGGGACCTTCGATAGGCAAAATAGGCCATTGGGATGTTCGCTAGGCACCTTCGGTGGGAAAACAGCCCGTTGGCACACCTTCGGTGGGAAAAAACAACACTTTGACACAATTTCTAGGCACCTTCGGTGGGCAAAGTAGCCCGGTTGCAATGTCGCTAGGCACCTTTGATATAAAAAAAGCCATTGGCACACCTTCGGTGGCAAAAACAACCCGTTGCCATAGTCTCTAGGCACCTTCGATTGGAAAAACAACTCGTTGGCACAATCTTCAAGCCGTACCTTCGGTCGAAAAAAAGTCTGTTAGGCACCTTCGATGGTAAGCACTAGCTATTGGCACACCTTTGGTGGGAAAAATAGCCAGTTGGCATAGTCATTCGACACCTTTGATGGGTAAAACAGCCCGTTAGAATTGTCACTAGGCACCTTGGGTGGGAAAATAGTCTGTTGACATGATCACTAGGCACCTTTGATTGGGTAAACAATCGGTTGGCACACATTTGGTGGGCAAAGCAACTCATTGGCATGATTGCTAGGGACCTTCGGTGGGAGAAATAGTTTGTTGAGTAGTTTCGGTGGGAAAAATAACTCATTAGAGCACCTTTGAATGGCAAAACAGCTCGTTGGAACGATCACTAGGCACCTTCGATGAGAAAAATAACCCATTGGCACATTCTCTATAGTATTTTTATGAGAAAAATAGCCCGTTGGTACACCTCGGTGGGTAAAACAACCCTTTGCCATGGTCACTAGGCACCTTCGGTGGGAAAATAGCCCGTTGGCACCATCACCAGGTACCTTCGGTGAGAAAAATAACCCGTTGGGTACCTTCGGTGGGAAGCACAACCCGTTGGCGCACCTTAAGTGGGGCAAATAGCTATTGGCACAGTCGTGAGGCTTCTTTGGAGGGAAAACAGTCCGTTGGGCACCTTCGGTGGGATAAACAGCCTGTTGGCGCACCATTGATTGACATAACAGCTTGTTGGCAACTTTTCTAAGCACCTTTAGTAGGAAAAATAGCCCTTTTGGCACACCTTTGGTAGGTAAAATAGCTCGTTGGCACACCTTTGGTGGGAAAAACATCCCATTACCAAGGTCGCTAGGCACCTTTGGTGGGAAAAAGTATCCTTTGGTCACCTTCAGTGGGAAACACAGCTCGTTGGCACACCTTCGATAGGCAAAACAGACCATTGGAATACCTTCAATGGGGCAAATGGCCAGCTGGCATGGTCACTAGGTGCCTTCGGTGGGCAAAGCAACCCATTGGGCACCTTAGGTGGGATAAACAGACCATTTGCACACCTTCGGTAGGCAAAACAGCCAGTTGGCACAGTCGCTAGGCACATTCGGTGGTAAAATAGTCTGTAAGGCAAGTTCGATGGGAAAAGCAGCTCGTTGGCACACCTTCGGTAAAATAGCCCGTTGCGAAAAACAACTTATTGGCACATTTGCTAGGCACCTTCAGTGGGCAAAATAACTTGTTGGCATGGCCGTCATGTACCTTTATTGGGAAAAACAGCTCATTGGGTACCTTCAGTGGGCAAAACGGTACGCAAAACATCCTGTTGGCACAATCACTAGGCACGTTTAATGGACAAAATAGGCAGTTAGTGCAAATTTAGTGGAAAAAATAGTCCGTTGGTAGGTCTTCGGTAGGCAAAACAACCCAATGGAGCATCTTAGGCGGGTAAAATAGCCCGTTGGCACATTCGCTAGATATCTTCGATGGGAAAAACAACACATTAACAAAGTCGCCAGGCCCCTTTAGTGGGCAAAATAACCCTTTGGCACAGTCGTCAGGCACCTTCGATGGGAAAATTAGCCCGTTAGGTACCTTCGATGGGCAACACAACCCATTGGCCCTCCCTCCGTAAGCAAAACAGCCTGTTGGCATGGTCACTATGCACCTTTCGTGGGCAAATAGCTCGTTGGCAATACAACCCTTTTAGATGGTCGCTACACATCATCGATGGGGAAAATAGAAAGTTGGGCACCTTTGATGGGAAAAATAGCCTGTTGGTGCACCTTCAGTAGGGAAAACAGACTGTTGGCACACCTTCGGTGGGTAAAATAGCCCTTTGGTATGGTCGGGAGGCACCTTCAATATGAGAAATAACCAATTGGGCACCTTCGATCAGAATCACAGCTAGTTGGCACACCTTCGGTAGGCAAAATAGCCCATTGGCACACATTCGGCAGACAAAACAGACCATTGGCATGGTCATTAGGCACCTTCGGTGGGCAAACCAACTCGTTGATATGTTGGCAAGGCACCTTCGGTGGGAAAAATAGCTCGGTTGTAGACCTTCGGTGGGCAACACATCCCGTTTGCAAGGTCTACAGGCATCTTTGGTGGGCAAAATGTTCAGTTAGGTATCTTCAGTGAGAAAAACAGCCCGTTGGCACACCTTCAGTAAGAAAACAACCCTCTGGCATAAATTTGGTAGGCAAAATAGTCTGTTGGCACAGTCGCCAGTCATCTTTTGTGAGAAAACCAGCCTGTTGGCTAAATAGCACGATGGCATGATCGTTAGGGGCCTTCGATAGGAAAATAGCCCATTGGGATGTTCGCTAGGCACCATCAGTGGAAAAACATCCTGTTGGCACAGCTTTGGTGGGAAAAACAACAAGGTTGTACAGTCACTAGACACCTTCGGTGGGCAAAATAGTCCATTGGCATGGTCGCTAGGCACCTTTGGAAACAGCCCATTAGGCACCACCGGTGTGAAACATAGCCCATTAGCACACATTCGGTGGGAAAAACAGAACATTGACACGATTGATAGGCACTTTCGACAGGCAAAATAGCCCTTTAGCATGGTCACTGGGCACCTTTGATGCAAAAACTAGTCATTGGCACACCTTCGGTGGGTAAGACAACCCGTTGCCATGGTCGCTAGGCACCTTCGGTGGGAAAAACAGCCCGTTGGCACAGTCGTCAGGTACCTTCGGTGGCAAAAATAGCCCGTTGGGCACCTTCAGTAGGAAACACAACCTGTTGGCACACCTTTGGTGGGGTAAGTAGCCCGTTGGCACAGTCGCTGGACGCCTTCGTCGGGTAAAACAATCCGTTGGGCACCTTCGATGGGAAGCAACCTTTTTGCACAACTTTTATGGGCTTAACAGCCTATTGGCAAGTTCGCTAGGCACCTTCAGTGGAAAAAATAGACCTTTGACACACCTTTGGTAGGCAAAACAGCCCGTTGGCACACCTTTGGTGGGAAAACAACCTATTAGCCACATACGGTGGGAAACACAACTTGTTGGCAAACCTTTGGTAGGTAAAACAACCCGTTGGAACACCTTCGGTGGTGCAAATAGCTAGCTGGCACAGTCGCTTGGCATCTTCGGTGGGTGAAACAACCCATTGGGCACCTTAGGTAGGAAAAACAACGATAGACAAAACAGCCAGTTGGCACGGTCGCTAGGCACTTTTTGTGGCAAAACAGTCCATAGGGCAAGTTCGGTGGGAAAAGCAACTCGTCAGTACACCTTCGGCAAAATAGCCTGTTGGGAAAAATAGCCCATTGGCACATTTGCTAGGCACCTTCTGTGGGCAAAATAGCTTGTTGGCATGGTCATCAGGCACCGTCGTTGGGAAAAACAGCCTATTGGGTACCTTCGATGGGTAAAATAGTGGGCAAGACATCCTGTTGGCATGATCACTAAGCACCTTTAGTGGGCAAAACAACGAGTTAGTGCATATTTAGTGGGAAAAATATCCTGTTGGCACACCTTCGGTAAACAAAACAGCCCATTGGAGCATCATAGGTAGGCAAAATAGCTCGTTGACACATTCGCTAGGTATCTTCGATGGGAAAAACAATACATTAACAAAGTTGCCAGTCCCCTTCGATGGGCAAAATACCCCGTTGGCACAGTCGCCAGGCACCTTTGGTGGGAAAAACAACCTATTGGGTACCTTTGGTGGGAAACACAATCCGTTGGCTCACCTTTGGCCAGTAAAATAGTTTGTTGGCATGGCCGCTATGCACCTTTGGTGGGTAAAACAGCTTGTTGGCAACACAGCCCTTTCAAACAGTCACTAGGCATCAACGATGGCAAAACAAACAATTGGGCACCTTTCATGGGAAAACAACTTGTTGGTGCACCTTTGGTAGGGAAAACAGATTGTTGGCATACCTTCGGTGGGCAAACTAGCCCTTTGACATTGTCGCGAGGCACCTTCAATAGGAGAAATAGCTAGTTGGCCACCTTCGATCGGAAACACAACTCGTTGGCACACATTTAGTGGACAAAATAGACTGTTGACATGGTCACTAGACACCTTCAGTGGGCAAAAGAGCTCGTTGGTACGTTAGCGAGGTACCTTCGTTGGGAAAAACAACCCGTTGGCACACCTTTAGTGGGCAACACATCCCGTTGGCACGGTCAACAGGCATCTTTGGTGGGCAAAACACTCAGTTAGGCACCTTCAGTAGGAAAAATAGCTCGTTGGCACACCTTCAGTAGGCAAAACAACCCTCTAGCACACATTTGGTAGGCAAAATAACCCCCTGGCACAGCCGCCAGTCACCTTTGATGGGAAAACTAGCCTACTGGGCTAAATAGCACGATAGCATGATCGTTAGGGGCCTTCGATAGGAAAAATAGCCCATTGGGATGTTATCTAGGCACCATCAGTGGGAAAACATCCCGTTGGCACACCTTTGGTGGGAAAAACAACAACATTGTACAGTCGCTAGACACCTTCGTTGGGCAAAATAGCCCGTTGACATGGTTGCTAGGCACCTTTGGTAGGAAAATAGCTCATTAGGCACCACTGGTGTGGAACACAGCCTGTTGGCACACGTTCAGTGGGAAAAAGAGCACATTGGGACGATTGATAGGAACCTTTTCCGGGCAAAATTGCCCTTTGGCATGGTCGCTAGGCACCTTCGGTGCAAAAACTAGTCATTGGCAAGGTCGCTGGGCACCTTCGGTGCAAAAACTAGTCATTGTCACACCTTCAGTGGGTAAAACAACCCATTGCCATGGTTGCTAGGCACCTTCGGTGGGAAAAATAGCCCATTGGCATAGTCGTCAGGTACCTGTGGTGGCAAAAATAGCCCGTTGGGCACCTTCGTTGGGAAACACAACCTCTTGGCATACCTTTGGTGGGGTAAGTAGCCTACTGGCACAGTCGTTGGACACTTTCGGTGGGCAAAACAATCTGTTGGCACAGTCATTGGACACCTTCGGTAGGCAAAACAACCCTTTGGCACACATCTGGTGGGCAAAATAACCCGTTGGCATAGCCGCGAGTCACCTTTGGTGGGAAAACCAGCCTGTTGGGCTAAATAGCAATTTGGCATGATCGTTAGGGACCTTCGATGGGTAAAATAGCCCATTGGGATGTTCGCTAGGCACCCTCAGTGGGAAAAACATCCCGTTGGGACACCTTTGGTGGGAAAAATAACACAATCGTACAGTCGTTAGGCACCTTCGATGGGCAAAATAGCCCTTTGGCATGGTCACTAGGCACCTTCAATGGGAAAACAGCTCGTTGGGCACCATCGGTGTGAAACACAGCCTGTTGTCACACCTTCGGTGGAAAAAACAACATATTGGCACGATTGCTAGGCACCTTTGACTGGCAAAATAGCCCTTTGGCACGATCGCTAGGCACCTTTGGTGCAAAAACCATTCATCAGCACACCTTTGGTAGGTAAAATAGCCCGTTGGAACACCTTTGGTGGGGCAAATACCTAGCTGGCATGGTCGCTAGGCACCTTCGGTGGATAAAACAACCCAATGGGCACCTTCAGTGGGAAAAATAGCCCATTTGCACACCTTCAGTAGGCAAAACACCCAGTTGGCATAGTCACTAGGCATTTTTTATGGGCACAGTCCGTAAACCAAGTTCGGCGGGAAAAATAGCTAGTTCGTGCACCTTTGATAGGCAAAATAACTCGTTGGAACACCTTCAGAGGGCAAAATAGCCCATCGGCGCGTTTACTAGGCAGCTTCCGTGGGAAAAACATCTTGTTGGCATACCTTCGGTGGGAAGAACAGCACGTTGGCATCGTTGCAAGGCACCTTAAGTGGGCAAAATAGCCCGTTGGCACAGTTGTTAGGCACCTTCGTTTGGAAAAATAGCTAGTTGGGCACATTTGGTGGGAAACACGACCCCTTGGCACACCTTTGGTGGGCAAAATTGCCTATTGACACGGTCGTTAGGCACCTTCAGTGGGTAAAAAAGCCCGTTGGAAAGTCACCATTCACACGGTTATAAGGCACCTTCTTTGGGAAACACAACTCGTAGGGCACCCTCGGTGGGAAAAACACCCTACTAGCACACCTTTGATAGAAAAAATAACTCATTGTCACGGTCACTAAGCACCTTTGGTTGGAAAAACAACCTGTTGGCCACCTACAGTGGGAAACATAGCTCGTTGCCACACTTTTGGTAGGTAAAACAGCCCGTTGGAACACCTTCGGTGGGGAAAATAATTAGCTGGCAGGTTTGCTAGACACCTTCGGTTGGTAAAACAACCCATTGGGCACCTTCAGTGGGAAAAATAGCCTATTTGCATACCTTCAGTAGGCAAAACACCCAGTTGACACAGTCACTATGCATTTTTGATGGGCAAAATAGTCTGTAAGGCAAGTTCAGTGGGAAAAATAGTCCATTCGCACACATTCGGTAGGCAAAATAGCTCGTTGGAATACCTTCTGTGGGAAAAATAGCCTATTGGCACGTTTGCTAGGTACCTTCTATGGGAAAAGAAGCTAGTTGGCATATCTTTGGTGGGAAAAACAATATGTTAGCACAGTCGCAAGGCACCTTTGGTGGGCAAAATAGCCCATTAGAACAGTCGTTAAGCACCTTCATTTGGAAAAACAGCCTATTGGGCACCTTTGGTGGGAAACACGACCCCTTGACACACCTTCAGTGGGCAAAATAGCCCGATGGCACGGTCGTTAGGCTCCTTCGGTGGGAAAAACAACCCGTTGGGTACCTTTGGAGGGAAAAACACCCTGTTCGCACACCTCTGATGGGCATAACAACCTGTTGGCAAGTTCATTAGGTGCGTTCAGTAGGAAAAATAGGCCTTTAGCAGGTAAAACAGCCCGTTGGCACACCTTTGTTGGTAAAAAATAGCCCATTGCCACGATCTCTAGGCACGTTTGGTGGGAAACATAGCTCGTTGGCATACATTTGGTAGGTAAAACAGCTCGTTGGAACACCTTTGGTGGGACAAAGAGCTAGCTAGAGCGATTGTTAGGCACCTTCGATAGGTAAAACAACCCATTGGGAACCTTCGATGGGAAAATAGTCCGTTTGCACACCTTCAGTGGGCAAAACACCCATGTGACCTAGCCATTAGGAATTTTTTATGGGCAAAACAGTCTGTAAGGTAAGTTCAGTGGGAAAAACAACTCGTTCGCACACCTTCGATAGGCAAAATAACTCGTTGGAACACCTTCGGTGGGCAAAATAGCCCGTCGAAACGTTTGCTAGGCACCTTCAGTAGGAAAAATATCCCATTGGCATACCTTTGATGGGAAAAACAACATGTTGGCATGGTTGCAAGGTACCATCGGTTTGCAAAATAGCCCGTTGGCATAGTCGTCAGGCACCTTCATTTGGAAAAATAGCCAGTTGGGCACCTTCGATGGGAAACCCAATCCCTTGGCACACCTTTGGTGGGCAAAACAGCCCATTGACACGGTCATTAGGCACCTATGGTGGGCAAAATAGCCCGTTGGCATGGTCGTCAGGCACCTTCGGTGGAAAAAACAACCCATTGGGCACCTTTGGTGGGAAAAACACCCTGCTGGCACATCTTTGTTTGGCAAAATAGGCTCTTGGCACGGTCACTAGGCATGTTTGGTTGGAAAAACAGCCAATTGGCACACCTTTGATGGGAAAAACAACACATTCACACGATTGCTAGGCTTCTTCAGTGGGCAAAATAGCCTGTTGGGTGCCTTCGGTTGGTAAAATAGCCTGTTGGCACGGTTGCTAGACACATTCAGTGGGCAAAACGGTCTGTTGAGCACCTTTGGTGGAAAAAATAGCCCGTTGGCATACCTTCGGTAGGACACATAGACCTTTGGCACACCTTCGATGGGTAAAATAACCCATTAGCACTATCATTAGGCCCCTTCAGTAGGCAAAATAGCCTGTTGGCATATTTGCTAGGTACCTTTGATTGGAAAAACAATATGTTGGGCACCTTCAGTGGGAAAAACTGCCCGTTGGCACACCTTTGCTGGGAAAAGTTGGCACTATCCCTAGGCACCTTCGGTGGGCAAAATAACCCGTTAGCATGGTCACCAGGCACCTTCGGCGGGAAAAGTAGCCCGTTGGGCAAAATAGCACATTGACAAGCTCGCTATGGGGCGTCGATGGCCTAAATAGCCTGTTGGGATGTTCACTAGGCACCTTCGATGAGAAAAATAGCCCTTTGACATAACTTTGGTGGGCAAAACAACCCATTGCCATGGTTGTTGGGCACCTTCGGTGGGAAAAATAGATCATTGGGCACCTTTGGTGGGAAACATAGCTTGTTCGCACACCAAAGGTAGGCAAAACAACCTATTGGAACACGTTGAGTAGGGCTAATAGCTAGTTGGCACAGTTGTTAGGCACCTTTAGCGGGCAAAATAGCCCATCAGGCACCTTCGATGGGAAAAATTACCCGTTGCCATGGTTATTAGACACTTTAGGTAGGAAAAACAACCCGTCGGGCACCTTCAGTAGAAAAAAAACCATGTTGGCACACCTTCGTTGATCAAAACAACCCGTTGGCATGGTCGCCAGGCATGTTTAGTTGGAAAAACAGGCAGTTGGCACACCTTCAGTGGGAAAAACACCACAGTTGAATGATTGCTAGGCATCTTCAGTGGGCAAAATACCCCGTTAGGCGCATTCGATTGTCAAAATAGCCCCTTGGCATGGTCGCTAGACACCTTCGGTGGGAAAAACAGTCTGTTGGGCACCTTTGGTGAAAAATATAGCCCGTTGGCACACCTTAGGTCTACAAAATAGCCCGTTCGCACACTTTAGGTAGACAAAGTAGCCTGTTGGCATACCTTCAGTGGGAAACACAACTTGTTGGCACACCTTTGGTAGGCAAAATAGCTCGTTGGCACAGTCACTAGGCCCCTTCAGTGAGCAAAACAACCTGTTGGCACCTTTGCTAGGTACCTTCGGTGGGAAAAATAATTCGTTGGGCACCTTCAGTGGGAAAAACAGCCTGTTGGCACACCTACGGTAGGATAAATAGCTAATTGGCAATGTCGCTAGGCACCTTCGGTGGGCAAAATAGCCCTTTGATAGGGACATCAGGCAATGGGAAAAGTAGCCCGTTGGGCAAAATAACACATTGACACGGTCGCTATGGGCCTTCGATGGGCCAAATAGCTTGTTGGGATGTTCACTAGCTGCCTTCGGTGGAAAAAATAGCCCTTTGGCACATCTTTGGTGGGTTAAAAAGCCCGTTGGCACACCTTTGGTAGGCAAAACAACCCATTACCATGGTCGTTAGGCACCTTCGGTGGGAGAAATAGCCCATTGGGCACCTGTGGTGGGAAACATAGCTTGTTGACACACATTTGGTAGGCAAAACAACCCATTGGAACACCTTAGGTGGGGCTAATAGCCAGTTGGCATGATCGCTAGGCACCTTCGGTGAGCAAAACAGCCTATTGGGCACCTTCGATGGAAAAACAGCCCATTTGCACATCTTCGGTTAACAAAACAACCCCTTTGACATGATCGTTAGGCTCCTTTGGTGGAAAAAACAGTCCATAGGGCATCTTTGATGGGAAAAATAGCCTGTTGGCGCACTTTCGGTAGGCAAAATAGCCAGTTGGAACAACTTCGGTGGGCAAAACAACCCGTCAACATGTTCATTAGGCACCTTCAGTGGGAAAAACAATCTATTGACACACCTTCAGTGGGAAAAATAGCCCATTGGCATGGTTGCTAGGCACCTTCAGTATGTAAATAGCCCATTGGTATGGTCGCCAGGCACCTTCAGTGGTAAAAATAGCCCATTGGGCACCGTCAATGGGAAATATAGCCTGTTGGCACACCATCGGTGGGCAAAACAACCCACTAGCCAAGTTTCTAGTCACATTCGATGGGAAAAATAGCCTGTAAGCATGGTCGCTAGGAACCTTCAATGGGAAAAATTGCCCATTGGGCACCTTTGGTAGGAAACACAGCCCATTGGCACACCTTCGTTAGGCAAAACAACCCTTTGAAACCCCTTCGATGGACAAGACAGCCTATTCACACGGTCGCTAGCATCTTCGGTGGGTCAAAACAGCCCGTTGGGCAATATCGGTGGGAAATATAGCCCGTTGGCACACCTTTGATGGGAAAAATAGCACGTTGGCATAGCTACTAGGTGCCTTCGATGGGAAAAATAGCCCATTGGTATGTTCGCTAGGCACCTTTGGTAGGAAAAACACCACAATTGCATGGTTGCTAGACACCTTCAATGGGCAAAATAGTCCATTGACACATTCGCTAGGCACCTTTGATGGGCAAAATAGCTGGTTGGCACAGTTGTTAGGCATCTTTAGTCAAAAAATCAATATGTTGTGTACCTTTAGTGGCAAAACCAGCACTTTGGATCACCTTCGATAGGCAAAACAACCCGTTGGCACACATTCGATGGGAAAAACAGCACGTTAGCACAGTCGCTAGGATGGAAAAACAATATGGTGGCACACCTTTAGTGGGCAAAACAGCCTATTGGCACAGTCGTTAGGTACCTTTGGCGGGAAAACGACTCGTTGGCACACCTTGTAAGCCAAAATATCCTGTTGGCACAATCCCTAGGCACCTTCGGTGGGAAAAATTGTTAGATCACCTATGGCCCAAGAATTCACAATACGAAGTAGAATGGACTATAGGACTTCGTGTCTTATGCCTTGGTTAGCTGAATCAACACAACAAGAAGTATAACCAAAATTTCACATGTACAGAATTACCTATTGACGCGGATTGGTATTTGTTTTCAGATTTGTAGATGCTGCAGCACACAAATGTCCTCTATCGGTATCCACACAAGGATGAACGATTTGGGCAGCGGCTAATGTGTGCTAGCACGTTTTAGAACACTTTAGAATGCTGCACAATTTTTCTCTCGAAAAAAGAACAAGCGACTAGGTTTAGGTGGCTAGGGTTTTTCATATATCTTCTTATGAGACATAAGTTCTTTATTTATAGAGAAACCCTAATCCCTATTCCTATTAGGAATAAGAATATCATAATCCTAGACCCATTAGGATTATGAAAGCCTAATAAATTTTGGCCCATATATGAGTCCAATGTAATAAATATATCCACATATATTTATTCAGTGTCTAATAAATTAGGCCCAAGAGAATAAGCCCAAATGACATCACTTTTTGTGTGCGACCCTATAGGCTCATTTGATGTTGGCAATGGGCTTGATCATACTTCAAAGACCATAAGTCATAAGCAGGTGACTACCCAAATAAAATGAGGATTAGTAATCCAATTTAATCTGTAACCATGGTTACAAACTCAGTCCCTTTGTAATACGATATCAAGATTAATCATAAGGTATGGTATATGTCAACTTTTGATTAATCGTAGTTTCTTGATTTCCAAATTGACTGACTATTACAAATGACATTGATAACTCCTCATTAATTCATTTGAGCACGGCCATGCATTTCTTCAGTCATACTTGTCAAGAGGCTCAAATGATATCTCTCTCATTTAAGAGAGGTACAAATCCCATCTACATCATTCACATCCCTCCGCATGATTCATTTAA
>JAOTAY010047490.1:0-20619 GCA_025629805.1 Erythroxylum baracoense
GATGTGATGCATATTGAAAAAATATTTTTGACAATTTGTTCAATACCATTATGAACATTGAAGGGATGACAAAAGATAATGCAAAATCATAAGCTGATTTAAAACTTTTTTATAGAAGGAATGAGTTATATAAAGATCTTTGCACTGGTAAATATCTGAAATCATGTTACACTTTAGACAAAAAGTAAAAGGAAATATTGTGTGAATGGTTGAAAAGTCTAAAGTTTCCTCATAAGTTTTAAACTTCGCAAGGTGTGTGGACATGAGGAAGTACAAGTTATTTGGGATGAAAAGTCATGATTATCATGTGCTTATGCAAAGGCTAATTCTAATTGCATTTCGAGAATTGCTACCAAATAAGGTTTAGGAAGTGACAACCGAATTAAGCTTGTTTTTCAAAAGCTTAACATCATCTAAAATTAAGTTGGATGAAATGGAAAAACTAGAAAGGGAAATTCCAGTAATTTTGTACAAGTTTGAAGGGATATTTCCTTTAATTTTCTTTGATTGTATAGAGCATCTACCTATCCATTTAGCACACGAGGCTAAACTAGCTGGTCCAGTTTTATATCGTTGGATGTATCCATTTGAGAGGTACGTAATTTAACACAAATTATTGTAATTAATTTCATATCATGTTTTCATAACCAAATTCGTATAACCCTATTCGCTCATATAGGTATTTGCATCATTTGAAGAAAAATGTGAAAAATAAGGCTAGAGTTGAAGGTTTGACATGTAATGCTTATTTATTGAAGGAAGTTAGTACATTTTGTTCACATTACTTTGAGCCGCATGTTCACACAAGAGAAAGAAAAGTTCCTCATAATGATGATAGGGGGAGGAACTACTATGCTGATGATAATTTATCCATTTTCACATATCCTGGATGAACATATGGACATTCAATGGGAAGAATGTTAATAGAGGAAGAAATTGAGGCTATATATGGTTATATTTTATTAAACAATTAAGAGGTTTATCCTTTCGTGCAGTAAGTTGAAATAGATTATTTGTAATTTGAATTTTAGTGTTATTCATAACTAAACATGTATAATAATGTTTTTAGATTATACGAGGAATTGTTACATGAGCTCATACCTGACAAAACACAGGATGATATCAATAAAGAAGTTGGAAGACACTTTCCTCAATGGTTCGAGCAATATGTAAGTTTTCACTAACAAATATTAAAATGATTGAATTTAAGTGTTCAAACCAAAATATACTATTTACTATGGTATTTTCTTTTCTGTAGGCCTCAGAAAATCTAATAGAGAACAATTTCATATGTGATCTTACGAAGGGACCGTTGCGAACTGTTAAATAATATCTGGTGTATTTCGTTAATTGATATAAATATCATATAGAATATTATGGTCATAGCATGACAACAATCAATAGTGGAGTTTGTATACAGGGAGAATTGATGGATTACTATGACAAAATTATTGAGATACTTGAAATTGAGTTCCCTGCATTGCCAATAAAGTGAAGTGTGATATTTAAGTGTGAGTGGTTTGATCTAACTCCAAATGTTGGTACAAAAGTGCATAGCCGATACAATCTAGTTGAAATCAATAAACGAAGAAGATTTCGACATTTTGAACCTTTTGTGTTGGCAATGCAAGCGATCTAGGTGTATTATGTCCCTTTTCCCAGCTTATGACAAGATAAGTCAGATTGGTTGGTCATTTGCAAAGTTAAAGCTAGAGGTGTTTTTAAATCACGTGGAAAAGGAGAATAGAGAATTGAAAGTGAAGCCTTTCAAGAAGAAGCTTATGAAATAAATGCATTTGTCCTATATGAGGACAATGAACCTTTGAACGATCCATGTAATGAATATGTTGAAATTTTATCTAGAGAGGATGAGGAGGGCCAGAGATTTAAAGAAGAGCTTGAGTTTGATTCAAATTCTTCAGAACAAGAAGATGATTTTGATTTACAATTAAGTGACGATAGTGATTAATTTGTGTTTGTAATTGAATATTATATTCAACAAATCAATTATTTCCTTTTCAATATATTATAGAAAATACTGACATCAAATTGTAATATTTCTATAAAATTCAATCAAATATTTATTTCAGGTTCAAATATGCCACCAAAGAGAAGACAAGATTTGATGCAACCAAGATTCAGACCATGATTTGGAGGTACTTACTGTATAGGTGAAGCATATCATAGTGTAGCAGTTGGAGCTAAATCACCTCCTTCCCCTCTAGCTACTACACTTGTAGATGAGGCATCACCTTCCGTACCTACTACTATCCCATCCACTACGCTTGAATCAATCATTACTCATATACCGACTGAGATATTAGGGGTGAATAATGAGAATGAAGGAGACAGCCGTCAGCCTGGAGCTGAGGGACCCGTTGGAAGAACTTACATCATAATTGTCAATAATATGTAAGTAAAAATACATGAAACATTATATGTTTATAATTAAGTTTTAGGTTTAAATTTTAAAAATGGTATAAATTTATTTGTTTTTAAATTAGGTTTTCTTCATTTGGATCGCGCTCAAGAAACATGACATCGAAATTCAAGGAGAAGATTGATCCTGAGGGTTATGTATGAAAGAATCTCTCTCAGGCGACAAAGGAATTTTTCTATCACGAGTTTGAGGTATAAAAAAATTATTATTATCTTTTTTAATTAATAGTTTTATATATTAATTAGATAAATGAGAGAGATGAGTGCGTATACGTTATCGAGATTTTGTTTTTGCTATACATAGGACAGGTGTACGACCGCCTTACATTTATGAAGAAATATGGAGTCGTTGGCAGCAGTATTGGATATCATCTAAGACAATGTCCATTTTAGAGCGTAATTCGGCCAATATACGTGGAGGACTGGGAGGAGAGAGTCTTTCCGTACATACAGGAGGATCAATTACCCACCATGAGCGTGCAGAGAGACTTGTAAGTATCTACACTTTACATTTATATTCTCATTTCTTTTCTTTGTTGTATTTCAATTTAATTTGATGTGTGAATTTTGGAATGAAAATGTATGTTTCTTGTTGAAAATGATAATGTTATAAATGTCTAGTGTTATATATGGCTGTGTTCTTGGGTTATTTTCTTTGTTTAATCGGGGGTAGATATCATAAAAATAGAGAAAACTCTGCTGAAATTTTTATAAATTCTAGTACACTTATAACATTTTATTTTATGCTGGAAAAGTCTATGGGTATAAGGCCTACACCCTGTTAGCTCTTTTTGCACACTCATATTAAGAAGCATGACAGTGTAACATTTGTCAATAGCCATCGTAGAGAATTAAATGTAACTGAAATTTATGGTTTAATAGTAATGCTTAATAATTATCACTTACTAATATAAACAGTACCTTCTAATAGGACCAAATACAAGAAAGCATTCAACGATAGTCTCAACAGTCTGGAGATGTTAATGAGACTAAAATTTATCTTCATACCGTGGGTGGTATGGACCGTCATGGGAGGATATTCAGCTTAGGTTCATTTGGGAACACATGTTATTTGCAATCCTCCACGTCTAGTATAGCATCATCTAGTAGGCACTCTACAACCAATGAAGTGCAAGAGCTTCGAAGAACAGTACAAACATTGGCAACTCAGTTGTAATAATCGATGGAGTATATAGCTCAGCTTCGCAATGAGGTGGATCAGTTGAAAGGTAAGGGTAGCATCTCATCTCACCAAACAGAGCATCCGCCGTCAACAAATGAACAGTGTACTTTTGGTCATTTAATTTGAATTACAAATACTTATTATGTACAATGTAATGTTTTTATTATTAATTAAGATATTTTTAACTTTATATCATCAATCAAATTTTTTTCTAAACAAATTAAATGTATACTTAAATTCATAACTGTTGAAACTATGCATTAACCATAACATCATCAAATAAAAAAATTGACGTATGTTTTTTAAAAATTTTTTTTGATTGATTTACCTTTCAGAAGATTGTTTTTCCATTGGTAAAAATAATTGTATTTACTGATGATAGACAACTAATCGTCGGTAATCACTGACAGAATAACCAGTTCCATTGCTAAATTTATTGACAAAAGACTAGACTATCATCGCTAATATTACCGACGGACCGTAATCGTCAGTAACGTTTAAATAAACTTACTGACAGAAAAGACCAAATTGTCGGTAAAATTGCCAACGAAATAACATTGTCTGTTGGTAAATTTAACGACGCTTAAAATAAATCATCGGTAAATTTGCCGGAGGATTAACATTGTCCGTTAGCAAATTTTCCGACGCTCAAAATAAACCATCGGTATATTTGCCGATGGTTAATTAATGGTCTGTCAGTAATAATGTTATTCCATTGGTAATTATTAGCTACGGCTGTTTCTAAGACGACTTTGTCCGTTAGTAAAGTCCACCACAAAACTTATTTACTGACATAATGTTGATATTTTTCGTCGGTAATTTTCGTCACAAAACAACATTTTCTTATAATAAAACATAATTTGAATTAAAAATTAAATTATTCAATTGAAAATTATTTCCAAATTAATTTGTTGACCCTTCAAATAAATTATAATTGACTTATAATTTTCAGAAAATTATACATTTAAACTATTATAATTTTGGAAAACTAATTTCAAAAAATTATATATTTTAATTATTATAATTTAGAGAAACTAATTTTAAAATTTTAATAAGTCATTGTAATATAATTAGAAAACTATTTCTAATAAAATAAAATTAAAGATTAGTCATCCTAAAAATTAAGTTAATGAAGAACAATTGCTTATAAAAGTTAGAAGATTAATTTTACATTTGTATGATATATTAGGAATAAATCATAAATATTAATCAATTATGAAAATTAAGAAAGTAAAGAGATTGATTTGATTTTGGGAGACGATGTGGAAATTTGGTAGAAAATTGTTTACCATTTGCGACTAAGTGTGGTGGTTGGTTGAGAAAATGGTCTTTTGTGACTAAACTTACTTCATCACAAAAACTCTTGGGTATTTAAATTAAATGTATCTTTTTATACAAATAATAAGGTTAATGGTAGATTAAGAGCTAAAGGGTATATGTTGTCATGTTAGTGATGAATTTGGCTAAAATGAAATGTGGTTTGCATTCCTTATTAATTCAACTAATAACAAAACGAAGATACAAATTTTTAAAAATTCCCCCATTTTATTTTGTTTATCTACCAAATCAAAAATAAAGATTAGTAGTTCCCAAAAATGAAGCAAATCAAGAACAACTCCAAATGTAAGTGTAAAAGAAAAAAATTTCATTTTGTTATTGGTAATAAGAACACCTCATATATATATGTTAATCAATCAAGAAAATTAACAATGTAAAGAAAATGCTTCGGTTTTGGCGATGTTGTGAATAATTGGTAACGACCTGGAGTGATAGGTGACGATAGTTTTGACCATCGCAAAAAGGTAAAAGGTTTAATATTGGCAATGATTTATTAATTTGGTAGCAAGATGTTGTACAATTTACGACACTATTTTATTTTCGTAGCAAACGTTTAAGATTTGGAGATTTATTCATCGCCAAACTTACCAAATGAGAAACAACATTGTCCTAGAGTCTATTTAAACACAGACGCTACACTTCTCCCTTCGTCCCCTCTCGAATATATCAGTACACCCTTCTCCTTCATTTTTTTAAAACTGACATTACCGAAGTTGCCCTATCTTCTCCTCTATCTTGGACAATAGCAAAGAATCTTCTCCATATGCTTGCTCTCTTCATTTGGTGAGTAGTGTTGATTGGACATTTTATTGTGTCATTGAAGTCAAAAAAGTCCAATGTTTTTGTGTTATGTTTTGAGTTTGTTGTCGATTTGATTACATTTATTAGGGAAAGAAAATGGTTAACTTGTGCAAAAATTGTGTTATTGTTATTGAAGAAAGGGAAAACATACTTTTTTTGTGTTCTTAAGTTGAAATTTACTTGTGCATAAGGTGTTCGACAAAAGTCCTTATTGTGTTTTGGGCTTGTGAAGTTGGAGAACTAAGTTTCTGTTATGTTAAAAATTAAATTATAATGTTATATTTTCTGTTAGCTATTCTTAAAAGAGCTAAAGGATCTCTAGAAGGATCCTCTTTGTTTGAATTTTTATACAAATATGTATTGATATGTATAATTATGACTTATATGCATGATATAATTACTTAGAATTTGTTTCTATAAATTAGCATTTGATTCTTATAAAATATTAAAATTCAAATATTGTAACAAGAAGTTAACCAATTGATGTAAGAAGTACAAGAGACCAACATCTCACAAACTTCATAAGAAAAACCCCAATCTATGCCCTTACAATAAGTGCCATTAGCACTTGGCACGTAGTGGTGATTTTAATATGTAAGATATTGATAACTAATATCCTAGCCGAACCATTACCAATCAAGTTTAAGATGTCAATCTTAGATATTTATGATGAAATGCCTAACCTTATTGATTATGTGCATTGATATATAGAACATATAGATTTGCATGATGTATTTGATGACATAAAATGCAAGGTCTTCTCCTCTACCTACTAGTGGCGCACTTTCAAAGTTCTAGACCCCACCTTTAGCTTTAATAGCCACCTTTCAAAAATTAACTAACAAGTTCATATCTTACTTTTTCAATAACAGGCATAGACACAAAGATTATACCTACTTAATATATGTAACTCAAAGGCATGAAGAAAGCTTAAGAGATTACCCTGGCACTTTAGTTTTGAGGCAATCCAAACTGCTACTCTTAATCTAAGGATGACAACAACAACTTTGTGAGTAGAACCAGGCCTTATTATACTTTATAGAATTCTATATAGAAAAAATGACTATAAAGTTTTGAGAAAGTGCATATTAAGGTACAAAAATACTTAGATATGAAGGACACTAAGCAAAATATGAGAAGCCTGACTAATAATGTAAATGAGAATAGAATAAGGGTTGCATCTTTGTTTAGTATATTTCTAAACCAAAATAGTCAAATCTAAATTTATTTATATGTATGATGAATTTTTTTGCCATTTCTCCTAAGTAAATGCTTGCTAGAATTTATGCTCATTTTTTGAGTGTATATGTCTATAAAAATATAAAGAATTAAAGTGAATGTGTTCATCTTTTTATTTCACGAGCCTATCATAGCTAAATGGATAAGAGTTAGATGT
Source organism: Erythroxylum baracoense (assembly GCA_025629805.1). Taxonomy (NCBI): domain Eukaryota; kingdom Viridiplantae; phylum Streptophyta; class Magnoliopsida; order Malpighiales; family Erythroxylaceae; genus Erythroxylum; species Erythroxylum baracoense. The sequence goes on from JAOTAY010047490.1 coordinate 7,158, forward strand.
CTCATTGAAAATGGTCAACTAAATATGTAGAAGGAGTTAAGAGTTTCATGCAATTTGTAAAAGATCAAATGGATGATAAATCTAGTATTCGTTGCCCATGCATCGATTGCTTATATGTTGACTTCCAAAGCCAAGATGTGGTATATAATCACTTGTTGATTTGAGGCATAGATAAATTCTATACTCCGTGGCTTTATAATGGTGAACGTAAGGAAGCAAGTTGTAGTAGAAGTGGCGGTACATGTTATGATGACAATTACAATAATGATGTAGATGATTGTGATGTGAATGATGATGGTGATGATGGGATTGACGAGATGTTAGACTATTGTCAAAATTATATAGAGACTATGAATGAAACATGAATGCTTAACATAATTGGTAGTATTACAGAAGATAATTGTAGGAAGTTATTAAAAGTTACTCAAGAATAACAATATCTGGGGTGCTCTAATTTCTCATAACTATCATTTGTTGTGAACTTGTTGCATTTGAAGGTTTATAATAAATGGAGTAACAGGTCCTTTGACATGATAACTGACTTACTAAACGATTCATTACCTATTAGACACAAGTTGCCAAAATCTTACTATGATGCGAAGAAACTATTAAAGGACCTTGGATTGGGATATATTTCAATTCATTCTTATAAGTATGATTGTGTTCTTTTTTAGAAGCAAAGTAAAGATCTTTAGAAGTGTCCTATTTGTGGCACATCAAGGTGGCAGGTGGATGATGGGAGAGGGAAAAAGATACCAAATAAAATCCTTCGATACTTTCCTATTAATCCATAATTACAAAGAATTTTTATGTAAAAAAAATTATAGATATGAGGTGGCATAAAAAGAAATGCATTGATGGTAACATTTTGTGTCATCCAGTAGACTCAATGATATGGAAAAAACTTGATAGAAAGTTTCCATGGTTTGGACAAGATTGTCATAATTTTTGACTTAGATTGGCTTAAGATAGGTTTAATCCTTTCGGTAATATAAGTAATTCATATAGTATGTAACTAGTGATTCTAGTCCCATACAATTTACCTCTATAGAAGTGTATGAAGGAGCCTCTTATGTTTTTGTCTTTGCTTATTCCAAAACCTACTACTCCTGGTAAGGACATCGACGTATACATGCAACCATTAATTGATGATTTAAACGATCTATGGGAATTTTGATTACAAACTTTTAATGTTACTGAATGCGAAACATTTATAATGCATGCTATTATTTTATGGACTATAAATGATTTCCCAGCTTATAGGAATTTATCTGGGTGGAGCATTAAAGGGTATATGCCTTGTCCTGTGTGTAACCATCAAACATATTAAAAAAGGATACGAAGTAAAATATGTTATAGGGTCATCGTCGTTATTTGGAATATGCAGTTGTCTAGTGATGATATTGTTTACCAGCTATCACATTTGGGTGACATTACACCTGACAAACACCCAAGTAATAAAAAGAGTAAGAGAAATGATGTCGAATTGAAGTAGACAAAAAAGGCATATTTTTTGACTTACCATATTGGAAGGAATTACTATTGAGGCATAATCTTGATGTTATGCATATTGAGAAAAACATTTCTGAGTCCATTTTAGGGACAGTTATAGGAATTAATGAAAAATACAAAGACACAATTAAAGCTAGACTTGAATTGAAAGGCATGAATATTAGAAAGAACATACATTTGAAAAGAATAGATGATGGCTCATACATTATTCCCCCTGCTTGTTACAACATGTCAAAAAGTGTCAAACAATCATTATGTCAGTTCCACCAATCAGTCAAATTTCGTGATGGGTATGCATCAAAATATAGGCCATTGGGTGAATGTTGAAGAGGGAAAAGTGTCAGGGTTGAAAAGTCATGACCGTCATGTACTTTTACAATGACTACTTCCTGTTGGAATACGTCGGTGTTTGCCGGAGGATGTATCTGTTACTTTGGGTTCATTAGGAGAGTTTTAAGCAATTATGTTGCATGACACTTAAAGTTGAAGAGCTTGATAAAATGGAAAAAGGCATAGCATTGATTCTATGTAAGCTTGAACTAATATTCCTAGCATCATTTTTTGATGTTATTGTTCATTTAGCAATTCACTTATCATATGAAGCAAAAATTTGTGGACCGGTTAAATTTTGATGGATGTTTCCGATTGAAAGGTAATTCATATTAAATTCAACAAGTTTTTTCCATATTATTTACTTGTAAAAATTCCTAAGTTTATAACTATTTATGTTAAGGTTTTTATGCTCTCTTAAGCATTATGTACGTAATAAAACTCAACCAGAGGAGTCTATTATAGAGGCTTATATAACAAATAAATGCTTGACTTTTTGTTCAATGTACTTAACTAATGTGAAGACAAGATTTAATTGACCAAAACGTAACTTTGATTTTCAAGACTACAGTGGATTGTCTATTTTCTCCCAAAAAGCTAGCCTCTTGGTATGGGTAAATATGTAGAGTTAACTAAAGATGAATTCAAAATTGCTCATTAGTATATTTTGAATAGTTGAGAGAAAGTCGATACATACATGGAGTACGTATATTCCTTTTCATATTCAAGCAATCATATTACAATTTTCTTCATTCACTCTAAGATCTTACTATCGTTGTCTTTTTAAAATAGAGAGCACAAAGAAACAATTCGCAACAAAGGGATAATTAATGTTAAAGAAAGACAAAGGCAGAAGTTTGTATCATGGTTTAGAAATTGAGTAAGTTTCGTATTAATTATATATTATGAAAATATGAGAATATGTCTCATCCTTATATTTACTTTCAATTTGTTGTACAGTTGATATGGTTACATAACCATAATATGCAAGAAGTGACAATAACATTGTATAGTTTAGCATATGGGCCTCATATTTATGAGAAGTAATTCACAGGTTGCATCGTTAATGGGGTGAGATTTCACATACAAGATTGAGACAGCCGAGTTAGAAGTCAAAGTAGTGGGATTGTCGTTGAAGGATTCATGACAACAAAATCATTGAATTTTACGGTGTCATATTTGAAATAATAGAGTTTCACTACATCAAGGATAAGTAGATTGCTCTACTTAAATGCAAATGGTTTGATCTAACTAACATGAAAGTGAACGAGCATATTACTATCATAAATGTTAGTAAGACATGGTATGATAATGATCATTTTGTCCTTGCAAGTCAAGTCAAACAAGTTTTCTACATCAACGATACTATATTGGGTAGCAATTGGAAGGTTGTTCATAAGTTTCAACAAAGGAATTCTTTTATTTTTGTGAAAATGATATTGGTCAATTGGATGAGAATGCAAATAAAGTTTATCAAGATATTGGATTGGAGTTCAATAACGAAGCCATTTCAATAGAAGATACAAATATGTCATCATTCCATAGGAAAGATTAGCCCAACATAGTTCAACTAGATGATGCCCAAGCCCATTTTATCTTACAAACAGAAGAAGTCTATACTCAGGATGACTTAAATGACAATGACGATACTTTGTTCAAATATATTAGTGACGAAGAATCCAACGATAATATACTTAATGATAATGATTTTCAAAATCTTAATCATGATGATTGAATGTAAATAAATTGTTTGTATTGTTTGAAATGTTATGTTCATAATTGCCTTATGTAGTTAATGTTTTACTTATGTTAAGTTACGATGACTAGATGCATATTTTTAATGCTTCACTTATGTTTGTGTGGAACGTTATGCTGAATGTTTAGTTTGACTACTGATCTCTTTACATTCATGTGGAATATTGATGTTTGAGTTATGATTATCCTTTATGTTCATATTTCATTTTACACAGGTTCAATATAATGGCACCTGGTAGAAACAAGGGAAAGAGGGCAAAAACTTGTTGATAGTAAAACCTATCTACTTATTTTACGCTCAAAAACTGCAAGTGAATGGATCGTAACTTGTAGCTTAAAAGAGTAGATATCGATCCCATAGGGATTGATGCTTAGACATCATTTAATTTAAATAAAACTTTGTTTAAGAAAATAAATTATTTAATAAAATTAATATGGAAAAATAAAAATTAAAAGGATAACTCAAAACAATAGACAATACCAATGTGCAAAAAATTAGAATTCAAGAATCTAAAGGCTGGAGATTACTTTTTTCCTATTTTGTTTCCCTCCTATTTTATTGATTGAATTGTGTCTCACCTTAGATTTTCGAATGTAATAAGTACCCTCTCTTAAGGTGTAACTAATTTTCTCTAATTGAATTAAAGGGAATCAATTGGACAATCTCTCAACCTAACCAATGACTCGACCTATTTAACTAGTTATTAAACTATATTATGGATGATAAATTGACTAGCCGAGATATCTCTTCTAACTTTTCAATTAACGTGATAATTGCAGGTCTATAAGTCACCAAATCTTGTTATACAATCCTACACAAATTTATCTTACTGACTCTCTCGATTTGTTGCAAGATAATGAATAAAATCAATAATCATCAAAGACAACCTCATTCCATTCAATAAAATAGGATTTCTAACAAAATAATTCAAAAGCAATCCCTAAAACTAAATCAGCCTAACATGGTATCCATAACATCATAAACATTTAAATAAACCATTTTACAAAGAATAGAAGAAGTAAAATGGATAGAAAATTGAATAAAAAGACTCTTTCTATTCTTTGCCAAAATCTAGAAATTTTGGTGTTGATGTATTATTTTCCCCGATCTTGATGATGATTCTTGACTTCAATCCTTCCTTAAGGCTTTAAACATGTGTTCTTTTCTCCAAAGATGGTCTTTCTATAGAAGGTTTTCGTCTCCTCTTAAGGTGAAGGCTTGATGATACTTTTATAGCTCTGAAGCCCCGCATAATCCTTCGGATTGCAATTCCCGTGATCGTGGGAATTGGCATGATTCCCACGATCGTGGCAATTGGCCACAGAAAACTTCCTCTTTTCTTTTCCTCTTGATTTCTGGCTTAATCTTTAAGTTGCTCTATCTTCCTTCCAACAAAAAAATAGTCAATTATCGCCCTAAATTAACATAAAACATAAAAGAACAACAATGGAATTCAAACTAAACAAAAATATACAAAATGAATCCTAAACTACAACAATAATGAACAATTATGGAAGAAAACACATGCTAATTACCTAGAAAAATAAAACCTACTACTCACCTATCAACGTCCCCACACTTGAATCTTTGCTTGCCCTCAAGCAAAATAAATACAACCACTCAATTTTATCATTTCATCTTCACAAATATCAAAGCATACAATCCCTCAAATTTAGACTAACTTAAATATTAAGTTAATACACATATCATGACTACTTTTTCATTGGTGTACATAAACAAACTCAACAATCGACACCATCACTCAAAGATAAGTAAAGATACAAAATGAATTTTCCTCATGGTTTTTAGTCATTTCTCTCAATTTTTTGGTGGTTAGTGTTTCGCTCAAACTTTTTATAAGAAACTACACTACCATAGGCTTGCTAATCCACCAATTCTCCTTTAGAATGATTGCATGGATAAATAGATCAAAAGGACTTGTTTAGGGTTGTAATGTTGTCAGGGTTAAGGTGGGGTAAAGAGGAAAAAGGGTTAAGCACAAGCATTAGTAAAGTAAAAAGAGGATAAAAATGGGATAACAAAACATAACTCCGAGGCAAACAAATATAACTGATATTTTTCACTTATTAATGCTACTCACTTATTCTTCCTTTTTCTTTTCTTTTCTTTTTCTTTTCAACATTTTTTTTCATTTTTCTTTCATGTTTATATGGCTTCATGTTATTTCTTTTGTTGGTTCAAGTTCATCTTTTGTTTGGTTTCATGGCATTTGTGTGTTTTAATTTCTTTTGTTTGGTTTAAGGTCATTTTCCCATATTTGGTGGTTGACTTGTCACATTGAGGACAACGTGCACTTTAAGGGTGGGAAGGTGACTTTGACTTTCGTAATTGCATTTTTTCCATTTTGTTAGATATGATACATGTTTAGGCTTATTATATGTGCTTTGTGTCAGGGATAGAAGTGTACTTGAATCACTTTAATAAATATTACCATAAAATTTTATCATGCTGGTTAGAATTAGATTGAATTCATGCTTGAACTTGAATTAGGCTACTTGAGTAGAAAGTGAACCATATAGAGTGTTGAAAAGTAATTGGTTACATAAGCTTAGTCACAAATTGACATTTGAACAATGAGGTAGTGTAGAGATGCATAATGGGTTTTTATTTACACCAAAGTGAGGATTGAGCCATATGACTCCATCTATAGTCATTATATTTCTTTTTTGAGTATTACTTCCTTAGGTTACTACCTTCAGAAGTCGCTTTGAATCAGTTTAAGTCTACTGGATGCATGCTTAAAAGAGTTGATTTAAGCCCTTTTCTTGTTTTAACCTTTGGCTTAAATGACCTACCCTTTGTAGTATCCTTTACTACCCCCATTGAGCCTTAACCTTTTGTTTCTTGCAAATAACCAAAATTTTAAAACTTTAAACCTTTTTTAACCTACCCATTCATAAGCTTAGTAGAGTATTAAGTAATACATTAGTTGGGATTGTTGTGAATGTTTTTGTTTAGTTTGACTTCCATTGTTGTTCTTTTATATTTGATGTTAATTTAGGGTAAGAATTGACTATTTTTTATGTAGGAAGGAAGATGGAGGAACTTGGAGATTGAACTAGAGATCAAAGAGGAGAAGACAAAAGGATCCTATCTGTTGCCAATTTCGATGATCGTGCGAATTGGCCAATTCCCATGATTGTGAGAATTATAATCCGAAAGATTATGCAGGGCTTCATCAAATTTAGGTTTTTTAAACTATAAAAAGGTAATTGAGCCTCCATCTTAAAACCTAGATGAATCCCTTCTGTAGAAACACCATCCTTGAGGGAAGAACACATGCTTGGAACCTTGAGGAAGGATTGAAGTCAAGGATTATCATCAAGATTGGGGAAAATAGCACATCAACATCTAAAATTCCAAATTTTGGCAAAGAAGAGAAGAAGTTCCTTTTATCCAATTTTCTGTGTTTTCTTCCTTTTATTCTTTGTAAAGTGGTTTATTTGAATGTTGATGATGTTGTGGAGACCATGAGTGGTTAATTTATTTTTAGGGATTGCTTTTAAACTATTTTGTTCGAACTCATATTTTTTTGAATTGGATGAAGCTGTCTTTGATGATTGGTGATTTTATTTGTTATCTTGCAATAAATCAAGAGAGTGAGTGAGATTAATGTGTAGGATTGTACAATAAGAGTTAGTGACCTATAAACTTGCAATCAACATGTCAATTGATTAGTTAGAAGGGAGATCATAGTGAAGTCATTTGATCACTCATAGGATAGTTTAATAACTAGTTGAATCAGTAGAGTCATCGAGTAGGTTGAGAGATCCTCCAATTGATTCCCTTTAATTTAATTAGGGACAATTAGTTATACCCTGAGAGAGGGTAATTAATACATTTAGAAATCTAAGTTGACACATAATTCAATTAATAAAATAGGAGGGAGACAAAATAGGGAAATAAAGTAATCTCTAGTATTTATCTAAATTAAGTGGTGTTTGGGCATCAATCCCTATGGGATCGATATTTGCTCTTTTTAACTACAAGTCACGACCAGTACACTTATGATTTTTTAGCGAAAAACAAGTAGATAGGTTTTACCATTAACAAGTTTTTGACGTCGTTTCCAAGGATTAATTGTTTAGCAACTTGTTTAGTTTAGATTACTTTAATTTAAAAGTTTTTGATACTTTTCCTTGTGTATTTGCAGGTGCATAAACACAAGGAGCATGCATAGATCGACAAAAATCAGTAAAGAAGAGTTTCTTGATATTACAAAACATATTAAGACATCTTAGAGCGAGACTGAGACATCTGAAGAGCTTGATGCCAATAAGAAATGGAAAGAATGATAATGGAAGACAGATATTATAGGGAGTAAGGAACTTTTGTGAATTACAATAAGGCACAGTGTGGTTGGGGAAGTAGTGATCCTTATTGGAACATGTATATTACTTGGTGGCAGAACCACCTAGATTTCTATTGGTCCAACAATCCAAGTACTCACATAGGACATCAAGACTTATCTGAATTTCAACAAGACCGACTTAGATCTTTGGAGTACAAAATGGACAAGTTGATGGATGTTTTAGGTTCCAAATTGGCAGTTCAAGAAGAGAATTAGAAGAGGATGTTTGCCAATTAGGAGGAAAACTAAAAGAGGACGGAGGCAAAGTTAAATCAGATTATGAAGAATCATGCCTCATCCATCCACAATTTGGAGATTCAAGTAAGATAACTTTCTTGTGAATTTTGTAAGAGAAGTATGGAAGACTCTCTAAGAAATATGGAATTACATCAACGAGAGTAAAATGAGGCTATCACAATTAGAAATAGGGACGAACAAGAAAAACTAGTGAAAGACTATCCTAAACCTTACTTCATAGAAGACCAAGAAATCAAGAAAGAGGATGGAGAAAAGGATGAAAACCCTCCCTATTATTCACCAGCTCTTGATATACCATATGTGCACATCGAAAAATCTTGGGTAGGTTCTCATGAAAAGAACTCCATATTTTGGGTTGATGATGGTCAGGGGACATTCAACATGAATGATGTATTAAAGAATCTAAACGAGAGTAGCTCATTCAGAATAATTGATGTGTTCAAATCTTCTAAAGAACAAGAGGACGAAGAACAAATGACAACAGGCATCGAGTTTGAAGAAGTTACCAAAGTCTCTATTTGGAAAGTGGAAAAAGCAAAGAAGACTAAGGTGATTAAGGAAGAAAGAGAGCAACTCACCTTCATACTGGACAAACTATTGGAATCAATGGAGGATTCATGGAGTTTTGTTATTCCCTGTTACATTGATAGTTCACTTGGAAAAAAGACATTTTGAGCTTAATCGGTTTTCATATTGTTATCCATATTGTCCTTTCGATTATTTTACAATTTGTAGCTTACTTATACGCTGCAAAACCAATGTTGAACGAAAAAGGTGGAAGCAAGCCATTTATAATTGATCCTAGTTGAGTTTTCAAGGAAGGAGAGTCGAGCTACTGACTTTAACAGAAGCGCTATATCGGAGGCAACCTATAGAATTCTACTATCTTTTGATTGTCCTTGTTTATTTGTTTTCTTAATTTATTCAGTTATGATCATTTTTTAATTGAGTTCAATTGATGTTTAATTTAGTTTTTGTTTGAATTTTAACTTGTTTTCTTTCCAAAACTTTTGATGATAATATTAATTTATTATGGTTATAGGTTGTGTGATAATGTAGAACTATAATTAAGCTTGGAAGAAGGTTTGGAGTCGTGAGAATCACCTCTTCCTATAATCATGGGAAAGAAGGTGATTTCCATGATTATGGGAAATCTCTCAAGAAACTTTCTGGAGAGAAATCCCACTATTGTGGGAATTCCATCCAGAGGGAAATTTAAACTTCCCTCCCACTTTCTTCTTTCACCCACTCTTAAAATTTTCACTCTTTTTGTCTCTAACCTATGAAAATCCTCCTCCCACTCTCTAAACTCTTCATTTTTCCTTAACATTCTTGGTATTTTATTAATTTTTTTTCATTAATCTTACAATCCTTTCATCTTTTCATGCATTAATAATTTAAAAACACAAGGATTTGGGTAAAATTCTATCGTATCTCTCTCTTACACATGAATTTCACTCATCTTCTTCTCAATTTTTGCAAGTTTTCTTCTTACGATAACACCAAGGAAGATGATGACTAGGAAACTAGTTAACGACATTTTTTTAGGCCTTATTCCTAATTTATACAGAAAAAGAAGGTAAGTGTTTTTATAACCTTAGAGCTAAAGAATTCGTCACTCCTAAGTATTTTGATTTTGAAGTGTTAGAAAATATAGGAGTGCGGTAAAAAATTAAGTAATTAGCTGCAAATATAGGGTGGAATAGGTTTATTTGGTGTAATGTACCCATTTATCCTATGATGTCCATAGAGTTTTTCACCACTGTCAAATATAACCTGAGAATGAATGTTTTTTGGTTTAGCTTAATAGGTGATGTTTATAGATGGGATTATACGGTCATGCGTGGTCTGTTCGAATTGTCAAATATTAAAATTCTAGACAATGAAAATGATTTTAATGTCGATAGTTATCAAAAAACTCTAACAGGTGAAGAGTATTTTGACTCACGTAATGCACCCAATTCTTTAATTCGTAATACTGAGCATTTATTTTTGTATAAATTTATATGCTTAACTATGTTCAGTAAAACTAAAAGTAGTAAATGTTTGGCCAAAGAACTTTTCTTTTTATGTTAACGCACCTTTTAGAAATTTTCGATCAATAGTAAGTGTCGTCAATAAAAAGAGTTCATATTTTAGAATATCGCATGTTGTTACTGCTTTAGCTCATTATTATAACCTTAATATGGAAGAGGTGCTACAACACCACGTGATATGTTTGACATATCGTATTTAAGATGTTCTAAGATTGTGGAGTTCCTTTCTATGGAACTCTAAAATCCTCAAACGTGCACTGCAGTGAGGAGTAAGAGGGGCACCAGTATAGCCATTTCCTGACCCTCCATATCCCATGCAGTCCTAGAGCCAGAAGAAGAAGCAGTGGAGGAGGAACCAAGTGCACTAGTAGAGGTCGACCGATTTTAGCACATACTTGATTAGATGGCCTCCAACCAATAACAAATGACACCCCAATTAAATGAGCTTGGTACCCAAATGCGACAAGTCCACAAGGAGCAGCATAGCTTGAAGAAGAGGTTCCTCAACTTCTGTCGGAGGAATAATTTTAAAGCTCCTTCACCAATACCGTTGCCACCATCATCTGAATAAACTTTTCTTATCCTTTTAGTTTTTAATTTTGTTGTTTCTCGTGATTGTTTTCATTTCATTTCATGTTTGTTTGGCTTTATATTATATCTTTTGTTTAGTTTCATGTCTTTTCTTTTATTTGGCTTAATGTCATTTGTGTGTTTTAATTTCTTTTGTTTGGTTTGATGTCAGTTTCCTTTATTTGGTGGTTAACTTGTCATATTAAGGACAATGTAAACATTAAATATGGGGAGGTGACTTTGACTTTCTCAATTTCATTGTTTGCATTGTGTTGAATATAAAGCATGGTTAGACATATTATGTGCTTTGTGTCAGCAATGGAAGCATTTAAATCATTCTGATGAATATTGCCATGAGATTCTGTCATGTTAGTTGGAATTGGATTGAATGCATGCTTGAACTCGAATTAGGCTACTTGAGTAGAAAGTGAACCATATAGAGTGATGAAAAGTAGTTGGTTACATAAGCTTAGTCACAACTTTACACTTGAATGATGAGGTAGTGTAGAGATACATAATAAGTTTTCAATTGAGCAGATGTAACGACTAAGACATATGACTCCATCCATAGTCATTATATTTCTTTGTTGAGTGATACTTCCTTAGGTTAATACCTTCAGAACTTGCTTTGAATCAGTTTGAATCTACTTGATGCATGCTTAATAGAGATGATTAAGGCCCTCCTTGTGTTAACCCTTGGCTTAAATGACCTACTCGTTAATTATCCCTCGCTACCTCTGTTGAGCCTTAACCTTTTATTTCTTGAAAACACCCGAAACTTTAAAACTTTAAACCTTTTTTAACCTACGCATTGACAAGCTTAGTAGAGTATTAAGTAATACATTAGTTGGGATCGTTGTGAAAGTTTTACTGAGACGAGTTAAATATATTTCTACCTGTGGATTACATTGTATTTATTTACTATTATATTCATAGTTGTTCCATGTACTATGAAAAAGAAAGAAAAATGAAAATTTTTATTAAAAAGAAAAACAAAAAAAGGAAGAACAAGTGAGTAACATCAATAAGTGCAGAATATCAATTATATTTGTACACCTCAGAGTTATATTTTGTTATCCCATTTTTATCTGCTTTTTACTTTACTAATGCTTGTGCTTAACCCTTTTTTCCTATTTACCTATCTTAACCTTACCACATTACAACCCTAAACAAGTCTTTTTGATTTATTTATGCCTGCAATCATTGTAGAGGAAAATTGGTGTTTTAGCAAGCCTATGGTATAGGAAGTTTGAGTGAAACACTAACCATCAAACACTTAAGAGACATGAGTGAAAATCGTGAGAAAAAATTCATATTGCATCTTTACTTATCTTTAAGTGATGATGTTAATTGTTTAGTTTGCTTATGTACACCAAGAAAAAAGTAGTCATGATATGTGTATTAACTTGATATTTGAATTGGCTTAAATTTGAGGGATTGTATACTTTGACCTTTGTGAAAATGAAGTGATACAATTGAGTGGTTGTATTTATTTTGTTTGAGGACAAGCAAAGATTTAAGTGTGGGGATGTCGATAGGTGTACATTAGTATATGTTTTTCTAGGTAATTTGCATATGTTTTCTTGCATAATTGTTGATTATTGTTATAGTTTAGGACTCATTTTGAATGTTTTTGTTTAGTTTGATTTCCATTGTTTTTCTTTTATATTTGATGTTAATTTAGGGTAAAAATTGACTATTTTTTATGTAGGAAGGAAGATGGAGCAACTTGGAGATTGTACTAAAGATCAAAGAGAAGACAAAAGGATTCTATCTGTTGCATTATGCGAGGCTTCATCAAATTTAAGTTTTTTAGACTATAAAAAGATAATTAAGCCTCCATCTTAAAAAATGACGAAACCATTCTATAGAAATGCCATCCGTGAGGGAAGAATACATGTTTGGAGCCTTGAAGAAGGATTGAAGTTAAGGATTACTATCAAGATTGGGAAAAATAGTGCATCAACATCCAAAATTCTAGATTTTGGCAAGAAAGAGAAGTTCCTTTTATCCAATTTTCTATGTTTTTCTTCCTTCTAGTTTTTGTAAAATGGTTTATTTGAATGTTGATGATGTTGTGGAGACCATGAGTGGCTGATTTAGTTTTAGGGATTGCTTTTGAACTATTTTGTTAGAACTCCTATTTCTTTGATTATTGGTGATTTAATTTGTTATCTTGTAATAAATTGAGAGAGTGAGTGAGATTAATTTGTGTAGGATTGTACAACAAGAGTTGGCGACCTATAGACTTACAATTATCACGTTAATTGAATAGTTAGAAGAGAGTTATTAGCTAGTCAATTAATGACCTATAAGATAGTTTAATAACTAGTTGAGTAGGTCGAATCATTAGGTAGGTTGAGAGATCATCCAAATTGATTCGCTTTAATTCAATTGGGGACAATTAGTTATACCTTGAGAGAGGATAATTAATTCATTTAGAAATCTAGGGTGACACATAATTCAATGAATAAAATGGGAGGGAGTCAAAATAGGGAAAAAGGTAATCTCTAGTATTTAGATTCTTGAATTCTGATTTTTCTGCATTTTGATACATACATGTGTTCGACAAATAATCATTTACAAATTATTCATGGTTTTGGAGATATCTTGTTTTACAAACATATT
>JAOTAY010047507.1:0-20617 GCA_025629805.1 Erythroxylum baracoense
AGGCTTGTTGGTTAAAAGTGTATAACTAAGCAATATAGATGTCCATGATGGTTTACACTTACAAATGGAGCAAACGACATTTGATATTTTCTCACAGGATAAGTGATGTCAAATGTGGCCATATAACTAAATTTAACATATATTGTGATAAGTGAATAATATTTATCCATTAGGGCGGATTGCAATTGATAATATTTCATTTTCTACTTCTGTAGTTCTGTATTATCCATAATACAAATGTGATTCAAAGCCATAAACCCTCTCTGAACTTTCATCGAACACTTCAAAGCCTTCACCATATTATCCTAAATCACCTAAACATATAATCTCTTCTTCCTTAACATACTGTCACACAATGCAAAGCCAAATGCATTGTTTTACAAATAATCAAAACAAACAAATAAGCAATCTTAAATCCAGATTAAATTGTCCACTTCAATCGACTCCAAAACTAACATTTTACCCGACATTAATCACAAGCAAAGTAGTTGAATGACTTACCTCAACCAACATGCACATGCACTCCGACTGTAGATGACAAATGGAGGTCAACTGGTGAAGCAACCTCTACAGATTCCAAGCGCAACAGAAGATGAGAGAGGGAAGGTGGCTCGAGGAAGAGGGAAGGCGACAGAGCTAAACGCGGGCGACTGATGAACCTCTATATTTCATTTACATAGAAGATGAGACAACGTCGTTATGGGGGCTGGGGACATGACATCATCTCATCTGGTTGGAGGGCGGGAGTTTAACTTTCAAGGATACAAAAACGACGTTGTGTCGAGTGGGGGCGAGGGGAACAATGTGGACCTGTCCTTTCCTGACGTTTAATTCACCAGAACGTCGCGTTTACTATTTTGGGATGTCTTTCTAACAAAACGATGTCAAGCACTTCATTTATCGACGACATCTGCATACAACGTCGCAGAATCTTGGCTCTTTTCGTGACGTTTTTTCAAACATCACGAAAGACTCCTACAATTCACAATGTCTACTTTAAAAACGATGCGAAATGTATGTTTTTGTTATATTGTATCCTAAAGTATGGTAACTATCAAACCCTATTAGATAACCAACTATGTTACATGTCGATCATTAATGATTGGTGAATGGCTTAGAAAACTCCTTTTCTTCACTCATTCAATCACCCTGGCCAAGGTCTTAAAACAACCATTAAGATCAATAACAATATAGAGTTCAAACTCATTACCTAGAGTCGATGGATCCCATCTTGACTCACCACTAATCAGATAGGTATTTAATTATATCCAATGATCATTCAACTAGCATTTTTACACACTAGGTGTTCGACATCAAAATATAATAAGTGACCTATTGATTACTATGATGATCTCAGGTCAAAGAAAAAAATATAGATTTAAATTCTTATGAGAATATTGCACTTGACAGTTCATAGGTAATATTAACCATTGGGAATTCTTAGTTTGGTCAGTTCAATGATCATATCTCTATATGCATCATCTATATATGTAACTTAGTAAGTGAGATCTACTAATATCCATCCAATAGATACTATTACACACATATTGATCTAACTGGATCATTAAAGTCCTTATTTAATGATCCTATGATCAAGAACACTTTTAGATTAAACTCTAAAGACTTGACTCTCATTATCATAATCTCCGTTATGATGGTAAGTGTATAAATTTAATCAAGGACTTTATCATATTTGAATAAAAAACAATAAACGTAATATGATAATAAAACCATTTGCCATGTTATTAATCAAAATTAATAATCACAAAATAAGGTGTTCAATCTATTACATAACAATTGGGTCATGCGCATAATTCCAACAAGATATAATTAAACTTTTTTATCAACATGTGTACAAATTTTGTCATGTTATTTAAACTTGAAAAATAAAGAACTAACACTAAGACATAAAAAAGTATGATTGACCTTTTTTTTAAGGATTGGATTTTATGTGATAAATGTATCTCCATCAAAATTATACAAATACAATAATTAATTAAAATTTATGGCATCAAACATTAAAAAAATCTATAAAACATAAAACCATAAGTTTGGTATGAAAAATAAAAAAACCTTAACAATAATATTAATTTCAAAATTTTAAAATATGAAAGAAAAAATTGAAAGTTGTTCACAAATTTAAAATATTAAAGTTTTTAACAAATTAAATAAAAAATACAGATATATGCTTATACATTACAAAAAGTTTCTTAATAACTTCAAAAAGTAATATGAACATATACAAATGCTAAATATGCGTTTAATAAAGAAAAAGAGGTAAAAACCAAAAAACTCCTTTAGGTTGTAAGAAATTTAAAAGTAGACATGAAAAATGAAAAACATTAATAGAAACATTAATGTTAAAACAAGAAATAAAAAATATTAAATAAAACATATAAAACATGTGCAAAAATTTTTAGTTTAATTTATAAGTAAGTATTTATTTATAATTATTGAGTACAAGTTTAGTAAAAAGTAAAATTTAGAGGCACAGACAAAAAGAAAATTTGAAGAATCAAAATAGAAATAACAATAAGTTCTAGAACCAAAAGAAATGTTGACCAACGTATAAAAATTAATTATCAAGATAAAATATTTTTAAAATAGTCATGAGTCGTAACATAATAATAACTTTTACTGATTAGAAAATTTTCAATTACAATTTAAAGGAACTTTTCAATAATGAATTTTAACTTGTGAGGGTTGGGAAATCAGGATGAAATCCGATCTCGATCGTTATGGAATAATTACGAAATTTTTTCGTATTTTGATTTCTTAAAAATCAAGATCAATTTTATTCTATAAAACTTTTAACTCATAAATCATAATAAAAAATAAATCTTAGTTCGTACCTTATTTAGAAGCTGAATCATATTCTTGTCGTATCCTTGAACCATTTTCAAAATTAGTTCATTTCAACTACTGTAGTCACACAAATATTTAGTCTCTAATGATATCCACAAAATAGGTTAAGAGAACTCTGTAACTCCCACAAAGAAGGTTAAGCAGAAATCACTAGCTTCATTAGAGTTTAAGTCTTTTTATAATAAGTTTTAGACAATTTAGTAATTGAACAATTATGCACAAATAAGATCTAATATTTTATATTGATCCTTATTTATTAAATATCTCATATTTAAACATAAAGTTTCTCAAACTTTACAATCAAGTCCAACTTGATTAAAATAACATGCTTTCCTCAACCCGTTCTCTATGTGAGATCCATTAAGTTTCTAGATATGTTGAGAATGATCATAAATTCGAATCAGATAAATTAAAACTTCTTTTAATTTATCTTTAATTCTCTAATTAAATAATTTATAATCATATATCAAGATTGGAGTCTAGCAATACATTATGACCACCAAAATATTTATGGATGTCAAAGTAGTTTTTATTTACCTTTTCGTGGATAATTTTTCTATATAATTCAATTATTTTATCATTGTTTTGATTAGACAAAAAGTATGAAATTAATGTCTACTCTATTTTGACTCTAATAATATTAGTTATCTGTCATTAGCTATTGATTCAATTAATAAAATGTATAAACTATTTACAAGATGTCATTCTACTTTGGTCAAGAATTTCCCAAATCAGTACTAATTGAAAACATCAAAATATTCTCCCTAATTACCTTAAGGTGATGAATCACATCTTGATCAATTAAGTACCTCTATATAATTCTTGCATTTAAACTCAAATAACTTTTATCAAACTTAATTTAATCATGATTTTGATAAGCTCTAAAATTATACTAAAGTTTGCATTACACAAAAAACGTGTTTCTAAATAAGATAGATTGTCGAGGACACAGTTTGATTCCATCTCAAGTCATAGATCTCACCATTTCTTCTAGAATGTGAAAATGAGCTCAGTCACCTTATGTCTCTAGATCGTGAATTCTTCTATTTCTCTACGTATTTCGATACAGTGTTTGAAACGATCATATTTTAAACTGTCTTTAATAGAAGTAATTTTACACTACTAACAAACTTGTGTCTTTACCTTTAATTTCGAGAAAGAAACATGTTTAAGTCATGCTCGTATCTTAGGCTGTGTTTACCTAAACAATTTTACGAAAGTACTTATATTCTTCTAAAAACATTCATAAGACTACATTTATGTATATGAATTATGAACAATAATCTTCACCTTAGTAAATATATCGAATTCAACTAACCCTACAAGATACGTTTCTAAAATTATAGATCCATACGTGAATCATGCGTAACTACTAGTCAAATGAATTAATTTGGTACTCCCTTTTGTGTTATTACGTGATTATGAGATGCTTAAATCGTTGGTTTGTTAGATTCATCTAAGGTTTATCTGTTATACCTAATGCCTCTTGGCAGATATAATTGTTTGTATGCAGTTGAGATGTAATGTCCCGAATTTGGACAATGACAATGTTCCCAAAATTCCCCCATAACCCCTTTAAAAATATACAGTTCTGATTTTACTCGTTTCTGACTAAAACGACAAATTAATTACGACTTTCATCCTGCAAGTTGAACTTCATTAGTTAGAAGATGATGACAAAAAAAGCCACAAAATCAAATAAGACAAGTTATTATTTAATGAATTCTTAACTAGTAGATTTTTTATACGAGTACAATATCCAAATTATGGTTTATAAACATGTAGTGAAGAGTTGCATATATTTTTTCGTTTTTATTGTAATTTTCATCTTAATTCTTCAATTTTTATTTTTTTGAAAGTTAAAAGATTTCATTGAATAAATATATATACAGTCTAGAGTACAAAAGTTCTAGAATAGTCCAAAAGATCTAGATTACGTAGAGTTGTGATTCCTAGTAATCATCTACATCATGATATCTAAGGGATACTTATGAGACCCCAAAAACCAGTACTACTCCAATCCCCATCTTCTCTTCATACTAATTGTCAGATTTACTGCTATTCCTCTTGCTAACATGGCCAATCTGCAATGAAGAAAAATGTCCTAAAAACCATCTCAAAGCTTCTACTTTTTTGTTTAAAAATTCTGCAATTTTGCTCTTTTCAGATGTAGTACACCAAAGCTGCCTAACTTAATTTAATTTCTTTGAGATATATTGCATTATGCACTCAAAGATTTCCCAACCAAACAATAGTTTTACTCCAAGAGTCCACTGATCTGTCCATGTTAAGAATAATTTGCATCCGGCTCCAAACTTGCCTAGTATACCTACATCTAATCATAAGATGTTCTAGATTTTCTAGTTCAGTATTACATAACTCATAGTGCAATGTGTTAATGGAAAACTTGATCTTATCCTTTGTAAGCAACCCTCCATTGATTCTCATCCATAAGATCAATAAATGAGCTAGATTGATGTCACTGTCCCATACTAAAATTATCCACCCTTGCCTTGTGTTCTGTGTAGTCAACAAAAATGTTTTGCATGCTTATATGCTGAACTTCCTTGATTTATCTACTAGCCACTGAATTTCATCTTATTCTCCCTCCTGATAACTTGGCAACTCTTCCATTATGAGTCTAGCACTTTTATTATTATGGAAGGGTCATATCCGTTGATTATTTCTAATTAACATACTCACTTTAGTTTATGGATTCACCACCAATTTCAAGGGTTGTACCTCTTCCACCTTATATAGGAGACCTTTACGATGCCAATTATCATCCCAAAAAAATGTGCTTTCTTTATTCCCGATCCTGTGGATTACCTAATTTTGTATCCATTGCCTTGTCTTTAGGATTTCCTTTAAAGTTCCTGACATTTCATGTCCTGGCTTTAAGATCCAAATATTCTTATTCTTTATGAAGACATTGTACATCCATTTCACCCATATATCCTCCCTTTTGTAACGCAACCACCATAAGTTCCTTCCTCTGCTCACCCTGTGAATCATCTGTGCATAATGGATTCCCAAACCCCTCTGTTGCTTAGGTATGCAAATTTTTCTCCAACTAATCTTCGCTTTGCTTTTACCTTGGTTTGAGCCATTCCACAAGAATTCTCTAAGTCTCCTATCTATTCCCTTGAGGATACTTTTTAGGATGGATAAATTGATGATCCAATAATTAGTGAGGTTGCTCAGTACTGTCTGAATTAGCTGTAGCCTGCCTCCATAACTAAGGAGCCTATTACTCTATTGGTTGATCCTTCCATGGATTGAGTCTAACAAAGGTTTTCAATCTAAGACACTGATTCTTTTTTGAGATATTGATACCTCTAAGAATTTAAAGGGTAGGTTCCCTAGTTTTAATCATATCTCTATAGCTTCAGAGGCTACCTCTCTATTTGAGTTGTATGATAAGTAGAAACAGCTTTTCAATGTGTTGCATCTTAGGCCACTACACTAAAGTAAGGAGTTTTTAGACGCTTATGCCTAGACACATCTAATAATCGTATTAAATAATTTAAGAATTGGTGGGATTTTTAGACATTTATTTAAGACGTCAATTTTTGTCTAAAAAATATACTAAAAAAGTGTCTAAAACTTCTAAAATTTCAAATCGGCAGGACAAAAATTTGCACCTTTTATAATTTGTAGCAAGTATTCATCCAGGAATAACGATTAATTAATGTCAAAAGCAAGTAATTATAAAAAAAGTTGAGTCAATATGAGCTTGACTTGTAGATAAGTTATAAATAACAATTCAATCGTTAATCTTAGAAGGATAAAATAATCCAAGACCTAGGCAGGTCAGAAAGGCCCATGCTATCGCGGTCAAATGTAAATAGAAGAAATTCTTTAGGGTAAAATGGCAAACATACCAGAAGCGTGAGAATTGCAATATTTTGAAGTGAAACACAAAATTAAATTCCCTCCATGAGAATTCTCTAAAGAAACCAAATTTAGAATCAAAGTAAAGGTTTGTTATTGATTCTAAAATTTGAGGATTTGGTTTTTCCACTCTCATTTACTCGCTTCGTCTCAGGTACTTGCTTTATTTTTCTTTTTCATCATTTCTCGATCTGTTGGTTTCATTTTTGTTCTGATGTTTGTTGCTTAGTTAGTTAATTCCTTTCATTTCTCTCTGTCGTCTTCTTCTTCAATCTTCAAGGGAGACCATGGCGTCTCCTCCTTCAATAAGCTGGTGTGCCCCAAAAGCACAAGCTTTGTGTCGTTACCGATGCCACTCACCATAGAAATGGCTCACAAAAAGGGAGCTGGTAGCACTAAGAATGACCGTGACTCCAGAGCCAAACGTCTCGGCATCAAGGTCTTCGGCAATCAAGTCACTAAACCTGGCTTCATTATAATCCACCAATGTGGCACCAGGGTAATTAAGGTTTCTATTTTTTTATTTTTGGTTAATTGGGACTGTTTGATGATTAGTCTCGTAATTGTTTGTGTATGCAACAATTTGGTAGTTCCATCTAGGGAATAATGTAGCGATTGGCAAGGACCATACAATTTTCTCCTTAATTGATGGACTTGTTAAGTTTGAGAAGTTTGTACCTGACACAAAAAAGGTGAATCTGTTTTCCTTCTTAATCTTGCTAATTTCCTTTTCATTTCTGTTTTTTATGTTTAATAAATTTTTATCTTCTCTACGTTTTGGTTTCAGGATCCACTACTTTTGGGCCTTTGTGATTGTAGATTACTATGTTTGGCTTCACCAACCGTAAGTATTTTTTGAATTATCGGCTTTATGCTCTGTAATTTTGTGACTTCTCATATATAACAGCAGTGTTTGATTTTATGGTTTATCAGGTACGTTAGAGACCTTCTTCTGAATACTCCTGCTTATGAAATTGCCTCCACTATTTAAGGTAAACTTACATTCAAGTCATATCAATGTTCAATTATTATCAGATTTACAACTAGTCAGTCATATGTATATCAAATGTCTCCAACCCAATTGCTTGAAAGCTGACTTGGTGTGATTTCTTAAAAATGGTCATTCAATGGAGATACTTAGTTATCTAAAGTTAAAAACCTGCCGTTGAAATAGCTTTTAAATATACTTTAGTCATGAAACATATTTTGCGGCTTTGATCTGAAATTTTGAAGGACATTTAGGGTTGGAAAAAGGAAGAACATTAGCTCTCTTGTTTGGCATAAAAGTGTAAAGCACAGTAAATGAGTTTTCAAGATAAAACTTACCCATTTTCTATTACCACAGCTAATTCGTTAGTGGACATTTATCAATTCCTTAAGTGAAAATGAATAGAGCAAAGTTTTCTGAATCTATCACCTAAAAAATACATGCTAACAATCTGAAACTAGTAACGTATCAAATGTATTTACCATTTTCTTCCATGAATTCACTTTTTTATCCCTAGAATCGAGTACTTTAAGTTGGATATCTAGGGGCATTATTGCATAGCTTTATATTCATGAAATTGTGGTTCAAAAATTGTGTTGAACTATAATTCTTTAGCAGAAACATGTAAGCTCATGAGCAAAGTGACGTGTTCAATTCCAAATTTCACATGCATTTCTTCTGCTACGGTAGTCTACAAAATACCTTGTGAATGCATGCAACATTCAAATATATTACATCTATGCTTCTCACATGTTATTTAATAATAGTTCTAGTTGTATTATTACTTAGAAATGCTTTTGCTATAATACTTGTGGATGCAGCTAGCTTCAGCAATCATTACTTCTCTTTTCTAGTTATTTAGTTTTACTGTTAATTCAGACAGTTCTTTTTGTTAGTATCATCTCTGCCATGATTTTTTCAATTATTGGTAGTGAATAGCTTGCAAATGGCTATAGTTTTGTGGAAAGGACACAGTTATAATATGTATATGTGTAGAAGAATAATTTCTTTTGCCTAATTTTTATTTTATTCTTTCTTAAAACTCTAAAACTACTGTAATGAATGGTACAACTTGCACCTAATAGATGACACATCTGGCTACTTTGACCTTTGTTGTTAGAGAATTAATTACAAAAACAAATGCATATCGATTAGAGAGAAGTAAAACACTAGATTCAACTTCATTTGGCAAATAGATTGATTTTTCTTGGTTGTCATGTGCTTTACCAGGAAACTGCTATTACTTTTCACAAATTGTAGGGTTTTTTGTTTTCTAATTTTGAAAATTTTGTTCTGTTGGTGGAACTTGAATTGATTATTTCTGTTGCTATTAGCTCTTTATTGCCTTTTTAAATTGTTGAGTCTTTCCTTAAGATCTTTTGTTAAGGGCGTGAAAAAATCATATTAAGTAATATGTTTATTTACTTAATATGATTTTAAGTAACTTATGTTTCCTTTCTCACATTTAGTTGCTTTTAATTCGTCAATATCTTCAATTTTATTAAATTTTTCTTCCGTTTTTGGTTTCTCAACATCATCCCAATTGATAAAAATGTGCTTTTGAAATAAGTTTTTTGGTTCCTCACATACTTGGTATTTTCTGTTCATGTATGTTGCTATTCTATAATGGCAGTTGATAGAGAAGGATCCAAGCAAAGCCATTTCCTTATTCTGGGCTGCTATAAATGCTGGGGATCGAGTTGATAGCGCCTTTAAAGACGTTGCAGTGGTTATTACATATTGATCATTCTACTACATATCTCATTAATAGTGATACTATTATATCTCAAGCTTAAAGTAAAGAGTTAACAGAAGAAACCTTTTGTGATGGAGGAATAGAAAAAAGGTTGTAGCATGTTTGGAAGATTCTCATTTTTGAACTTGAATTGGGACATGGACTAATTGCAAAGTTCAAACTATTACTTGTCCTCTTAGATCAAAAGCATGTTAAATGAATGATTCTCAAGAGTAATGATATGGTTTATAAATGATTCTCAAGCATAATGATATGGTTTTTCTTTTTTAAAACCGAGTTACAATAGGTTCATTTGTAACCGAGTTACAAATTTTAGATTACTTTGTAAAATTTATTATAATAATAAGTATGTGAATGATCTTTAAAAAGATGCACAAAGCAAATTATAAGCTTTTTTTAACTAAAAAATAGTGGAGTTTTTTTACATAAAAAGTTGTCTAAAAGTGAAAAATCAACAGAGAAAAGCATATAAAAGTTTACATAAAGCGTCTAAAATAGCATTTATGAGTCTAAGAAAAATGTAAAAAATGTATGTTTTCGACGCATCTATGTGTAAATAAATTTTTAAAGCTTAGATTTTCGACACTTAGATGCATGAAAAATGTATATTTTTTAGATGCTTAGATACGTAAAAAATGTATATTTTTCTACGCATCTATGTGTCTAAGAAAATCGTCGATAATGGTTTTTGTGACACTTTTTTTTACGCTTTATAAAGCGTCTAAAATTATTTTTAAGACTTAAAAAGAGTTTAAAAACTCCACATTTTGGGTCTTTAAACTCCATATTTTGTTGTCGTGGGCCTGAGATCTCTTGAAACTCCTTCATCAATTGTAAGATTAGATCTATCAAGTTTTTCTAAGCTTTTTAAAACAATAGCAAGTTATCTGCAAAAGTTAGATGTGTGATCTTTATACATTTACATCTGTATTGGAACTGGAATTCTGGGTGCCTCTGTATGTTACTCGCAAGGAGAGTTGACAAAACCTCCATGCAAAGTACAGATAGGTAAGGGGATTATGAGTCCCCTTGCATTAAGTCCCTCCTTGCTTTGATCAAGTTTGTTGGTTCCCCATCTGCTAAGATTGTCATAGAAGCAGTGGTTATACATTCCTCTACCTATTTTCTGAACATGGGAGGATATCATATTGCTTCCAATGTATTAAATAGAGAGCTCCAGTTGATTGAGTAATAGGCCTTTGCTAGGTCCAACTTTATAGTGTAATTCCTCATTCTCTTCTTAGAATTATACCCCTCCAACAATTCCTGACAGAGTAGGATATTGGTTCCCACTAATCTCCCTTAATGAATGCATTTTGTTCTGGGCTAATTAACTTTCTCAGGCTTGCTCTCAGTCTATTTGTTAGTATCTTTGTGATAGTTTTGTATAGAAAGTTACAACAGGCTATTAGCCTGAATCGTTCTAGCTTCCTTCCATTGCTTTGTTTAGGAACAAGGCAGAAAATTGTTTTATTCTGTTCCTTAAGAATTATTTCTCTCTTATAGAACTCTCCCACTGCTTCTACCACCTCTTCTCCTACAATATCTTAATGTTTTTGAAAAAATCTCTCATTGCATCCATCATGTCTTGGGGCTCTTTTAGGGTTTATTGAGAAAATAACATTTTTTATTTCTTTCCTTGCTATTTCCCTAACCAACTCCGCCTTATCTTCTTCATCAAGCTTTTTAATAGTTGCTAGAACCTCTTCTAGTGTATTCCTTATTGACATTGCAATCCCATACTGCCTAGTAAAGCACTCTAATGTAACCCTCTTCTTACTTTCTATGTCCTCATGGATCTGTCCTGTTTCATCTTCTAGCATTCTAATAGAATTCTTACCTCTCCTAGCTAAAATTGAACTCATAAAATACTTAGTACATCTCCTACCCTCCTTCATCTAGATCATTCTAGATTTCTATCTTAGTAGGGTATTGGTACTAATTAGCAGTTGGTTATACTTTTCTACTAGTGCAGATTCCTTTTTTTTCACTTGCATATCTTTTGGTCTGTTCAATAATCTCTTCTGACATTTCTTTAGCTCCTCCAAAGCATCAGCTTTAGCCTTTAATTCTAGTTTTATTGTTTCTCTGCTGAACAATTTCATTATGTTTTGTAAGGCTTTTAGCTTCATATTGAGTTGATACCCCTTTGAGCCTAGGACCTCAAGTTGCATCTCCTTATTAAGTATGCTTCTGAATTCAGAATTGTCCATCAAGTGATTGAATATCCCAAATGGGCCTTTCTCTTCCTGTTATTTGTTAACAATTCCACTACTATTGGACTGTGATCGATACAGTTGGATCATCAAACATCGCACTGCTTGTTGGGTATTTCTCTATCCACTTATCATTAACTGTACACTTGTCCAATTTTCTCAGTAAAAACCATTCCCCCGATTGCTTACTGTTCTAGGTATAAGAGTTACCATACCATTTCAAGTCAGCCAAACCTATCCTCTCTATCATTTCCTGAAGTGCTCGACAGTCTACCTGCTTCCAGTTTCTCCCTCCCTTTGATTATTCTAATTTGAGAGTATAGTTATAGTCTTCAATAACTGTCCATAGAAGACTCATTATATTGCTAGTTTTGTCCTGCTTATTCCATACATATTGTTTCTGGAATTTATGGTTTACTACATACAACACTGTAATTGCAATCATTATCTCATTAGCTTTAATCAAGACACCACAGTGTATCAACTCTCCCATTGAAATGATGATCATGGTTACTCATTACCCTCCATCCTTTTTCTAGGAACCATAAACTCTTTTCGAATTGCTCCTTTTTTTTATTTTGGTTTCCAATAAACTAACAAAATCTAACTTGTTGTTCTTGATAAACTCCTTAATTGCAATTTGTTTATTTAGGTATTAAGACCTCTAACATTCTATACTGATACCTTAATTATTTTTTCTTTTTGACTGTCCTTCTCCTTCTATACTTCCTATTCATACTCGGGGATATAGATGCTCTGTCACTCTTGGTACTGAAAGCTTCCCCCTTTTTCATCACTGGACTGTCGATTATATCTTCTTCCTATCTTGCTCCCTTATCCTCAATTGTCTGTGTTTCATTCACTGTCATATTAGTCTTTTCTAGTTTCATCGCCTATTGACCATTTCCTATCCCTTGATTATCCCCCATCGTCTGTGTTACAACCCCTGTCATATTATTCTCCTCCTCATTTTTTTCTTGTATCACATTTCCTATCACTTGATTCTCCTCCTAAATAATGTTTAGGATATTCTACACTTCAAGTGGTGCCTCTCCTTCTGCTAAGATACCATTCTCTTGGATTGGACATCCCTCATTAATTTGCTTTCCCTCTTGCTTCTCTTTTCTTTTCCAAATCTACTTTTCTTCTTTCATCTTTGGTCTTTGTATCTATGTTACTCCTATTGAATCCACTATAAGTTTTCCTTTCTCATCTAGCCTAATAATTCTAAGGGTATCCGGAAGCTTCTTGAATATATCCACATCTATACAAACTCAGTGAACCCAATCCTCTTCATTAAGGTAGTATTTTCATCTAATCCTAAAGGTTTTCCAGACAAACTGGCAATATAGCTCACACCTTCCGAAAACCAATACTCCAAGTGAACCTTGTGAATATTCACCCATAAGGGAATTGAATCAAGCTTGCTTCTGTCTAAGGTAACTCCAGGCTGCCACTTCTTAATAAGAATTAGATGCCTCGTTATGTGTCATGGCCCTGTTTCCAACATCTTCTTTGCATTCTCTATTATGTTGACTTTGAATATAATACAAAGAGTTCATCTTTGTTTGCCATAGTATTCACCAACCCCTTATTTATCCATGCAGCATTCACCCACTTGCTAATAACTGGAAAAGCTAACCTCTTCTCTAAAAAAAACCAACAAGACATATGCTCCACTTATTAGCAACTTCTATAACATCTCAATCAGAGCTTAGATCAGCTTTTCCCCATCTGTCTCCACAAATCTAAGTCTGCCTAGGTTCCCAAAATCCCCTAAAATAGAGCTACATATGGCCTTCTCCTTCTCCAGTCCCTGCTGTTTCCTTTCTGAGGTTCCTCCTAATGGTGGAAAGTCTATTATATTTATGATAGGGGTTTCTATATCGGCTTGGGAATTAGGTTGATTGGTTAAAGGAAGTTCCATTGATATAAGATTAAGTTTGGTCAGTTAGGTTCGATGCTGGGTGACTAGGTTGACATGTCAGGGTAGGAGTTAGGTCAAGGTTGTCTGTAGAGTGGAAAGGGTGGATAGGCTATCAGAAGGAGGAACAGGGTATGAAGGTTAGAGGTTGTCAGAAAAAAAGGGACAGGTAACCATCGAAAAGGTTGTCAGAAAAAGAAATGGAAAAGGATAAAGTTATTGTCGAGTTAGTGGGAGGATGTGGATATATGTCGAAGGTTTTTCAAAAAAGGGGGAATGTGGGTGATGTCGGTTAATGGGAGGAGACTCTCATTTATGTTACTGTTTTACATTTGCGTTTAAAAGAGTGACTTGTTATTTAATTCTTCTTTTTGTTTGTGCATTCTTAATTTTGTATTAATTAATTGCTATTCAATAATCATGCCATATTACTTTCTAAAGTTATTAAGAAAAGATTATTTATTATTTAGAGTAAAAATTAGAAGCATATATTACATATGTTTAATTTTATATTTATTTCTGAGTTTCAAAACTATTTTTAAAAAAAAATTTCATGCTTACCTTTTCATTTTCATATAATCTTATGAAAATCTCTATAATGATTAATCATAGAGGTATTAGAAATTTACACATTTTTCTTTATTAATTAAGTTGCTGGGGACTCATCTACAACGATCACTACTCAAAAATTGGAAAAAAAGTTAAGCCTTTCAAATTTGTCCACATGTGTAATTTGGCTTTTAACATTTTCAAAAGTATAATTAAGACATTGAGTAGATAATTTTATCTTTAGTTATATAGATTGTTGGTTAATATGTATAAGAAATATGTTGAGTTGGGGGGAGCAATATTTGGTGGACTAAACACAAACTATAATTTTATTAAAGTGTAAATTTTTATAAGAGTATTATAACTCTAAAAAATACAAGAACACTAGCTCACAACTTTTCTCACCAACACCCTCTCTATCACTCACTCTTTCATGGCTTTTATTTGGAGACATACTACAAATGAGCATATATATCCTATTTATATATGTTATTGCCGACTTAATAGACAGTTCTAGTAATTTTTTTAATTTAATGAAACAATTGACCAATTCTGTATACAATCTCGACACTACCAGCTCATCAAAAAATGTCCAGCTAGCTTTCAACTTGCCTAAGCCGTAAACAGCTTGACCTTTTTAGTTGGCATATAAGTTCACAGCCATCTCTATTTCACAACTAGCATTTTTTCCAATTAATCACAATTTTGACCTTGACCATTAAACATTTTAATTAAGTCGGTAGTTCTTGCACCTTCCATTCAAGTTGTCTATCTTTGCAATTAAGAATTTCCAGCTTGCAAGTTCCAATTTGGTGAAGTTTCTAAGACACCATATAGTTGGTGTTGTAATGTAACACTCCCCCTCAACACCAACTTATTGCTTCATTCTTGTTGTGATTACAAGTTGCATTCGAAATGCAGTGAATTTACTTTCGTTTAGTCCTTTAGGAAATACATCTACAACCTTATCCACTGTAATAATTTTCTCCAATTTGATTTCTTCCTGAAGTACCTTTCATCGCACATGATGATAATGCACTTCCACATGCTTTGTTCTTGCATGGAACACCAGATTCTCAGCTAAACGAATTGCTGACTGATTGTCACAATATAACAGGATTGAATAGTTTGTAAATTAATGGAGATCTATCATCAATTTCATAAGCCAAGTACTCTCCTGAGTTGATGCCACTGCTGCTTTATACTCTACTTCAATGGTTAACAACAAAACTGTTAATTGTCTTTTGTTACACTAAGAAATTGCTCCTAAACTAAGAGTAAATACATATCCTGTTGTTGATCAGCGTGTGTACCTTTCACATACCTAAGAATTTTTTGAATAGCTAATAACTCTTTAGTCACCATCATTCTTATATAATATACCATGATCGAGTGTACCTTTCACATACTTAAGAATTCTTTGAATAGCTTCCAAATGTGGCTTCTTTGGATTCTACATGAATCTACTAACTATGCCAACTGTATAAGAAATATCTGGTCGAGTCAAAGTTAAGTAAATTAAACCAACTGTCGATACATAGTTACATCTTCAAGATCCTTTCCTTCTACTGAGCATAATCTAGCATTAGCCTCCATTGGTGTTGAGATAAGCTTGCAATTAAGCATTCCAAATTTCTATAATAAATATGAGGCATACTTTTGTTGACATAGGAATAATCCTTCTTCTGTATGATCCACTTCTGGTTTGAGGAAATGTTTAAGCTCTCCTAGTTCTTTCATCTAGAAGCAAACTAATAAATTCTCCTTCGTTCATTGAATTTACTCTTCATCATCTCCAGTAATGATGAGATCATCAATATATACCAAGTTTGCTACCATTTTTCCATCTTGAACTTTAACAAATAAACTTGAATCAGTTGGTGCTACTGAGTATCCATATTTGACCAAGAATTTTGTTATCTTCTTGTACCACGCTCTTGGTGCTTGTTTTAAACCGTACAAGGCCTTACACATGTACTATGGGTAAGCCTTACTCTTGAGCCGTTAAGGCTGGTTCATGTAAATTTCTCTATCTAATTCTCCATATAAGAAAGCATTCTTTACATCCATCTATCATAGCCTCTAAGACTTGCTACCTGCTAACACGAATAATGGTAAGCTTTGCCACAGGACTTAATGTTTCATCATAATCGAATCCGTACTGTTGTGAAAAGCATCGAGCAACGAGTCGAGCTTTATATCTTTCAATTGATCCATCTAGACAAGTCTTCAGCTTGTATACCCATTTATAAGATATGGGTTTTACATCCTTGAGTTTAGGCACTAAATCCCAAGTTTGATTTTCCATAAGAGCTTGAATCTCGTCTTCCATCGCCTTCTGCCAATTTTTATTTTGAGATGCCTCCCCATAAATTCTGGTTCTTAGGCATAATATTCTTCAGTTAATGCTGCATTCGCATATCTCAAATTTGGATTTCTCTGCCTGCTCGATCGTCACAGCTGCGGTTTCGTTGATATTTCTTCTTGTGCATGCTCATCTTCTGAACTTGAGTGATGCACACCTGTCTGCCAAGGACTTTCTTTCTCCTTCTCTTTTTCTGGATGAGGTTCTTGTCTAGAATTAGATTCTTCTTCTATAGACTTACCAAGCTTTTCCTGAAGCTTCTCCTCAATTTCTTTAAAGTCAGGCAAGTTTATTTGCTGCAGAGACCACCATGATGATGCTTCATCAAAGACAACATTTCTAGAAACATAAAACCAATTGGTTGTAGGATCACAATACCTCCATCCTTTCCTTTTGTTGTCATAGCCGACAAATCTACATCTAATTGCCTTTTTGTCGAATTTGCTATGGAGATGGTCAAGTACAAACACATAACGTACACAGACAAATACACAAAAATGACTCATAGTGGGTTTCAAGTGCCATAGCTTTGAAATGGAGAAATCGATCCAAGCTTTGGTTGAGGTAGTCGGTTGATTACATAAGTAGCTGTCTTCATACACTCTACCCAAAATTGGTTAGGAACATTCCTAGCATGTATCATACTTCTACAGGTTTCTATAAGATGCTGATTCTTTCTTTCAGCTATGTCATTTTACTGAGGAGCCCCCGGGCAAGTTAGTTGTCTGTGTATCTTGTGCTTTCGTAGAAACTTAGAAAATTCTTCTAATGTATATTCTTCTCCATTATCTGTACGTAAGCCTCGTAGTTTCTTACCATTCTCACTTTCAGCTTCTTTTTTGAACTCCAAAAATTTTGCCAATACTTATGATTTCTCCTTCATGAAGTATACCCAAACATATCTTGAATAATCATCGATAAATGTCACCATATAACGATTCCCGCTAATTAATGGTTGCTTCACTAATCCAAATACATCTGAATGAACAAGCTTTAATGGTTCTTTAGCCTTGAATTTTGACTCTTCATATGGTAACTGATGTACTTTACCATATTGGCAACCTACATAAATATCGTCATCTCGAACATAAAGTTGCGGAAGTCCTTTCATCATTAACTTTGTCATCATCTCCTTCAATTTATGATGACCGACATATGCTAACCGCTCATGCCATAAACCTGCTGCCTCATTTTTTTGCATCTTGTCCACATATGTAGAATTAGCGGACATCACATAGATGGAGTCAAGCTTTTCTCCTTCCATGAATGGTGTGCCAATAATCTTCAGCTTTCGATATACCTTGACGTCATTTGGACCAAACACAACAAAATTGCCTAGAGCATTTAATTGCAGTATGGAGAGGAAAATTTTATTGATACCTGGCACATGATAGACACCTCCTAGCTAGACTTCATTTGAACCACGCTTCGAATTAATTTTAGTTTCACCAATATGGGCAACTGGTAATCTGGCATTATTTGCTGTCACTACCATTCGCTGCCCTTTGTACTCTAAAAAATTTTGCATCTTCTATTTGTCTCCCGTCATATGGTTAGAGCAGCCAGAATCAACGATCCAATTTTTATCATAATCAACTGTAGTCGGCTTACTTGCTATTGACATATCTGCATCTTGTGCTACTAGGCTAGTAACACTATTTTCCATTTTAGAACTATCATCCTCTTCCTCTGTAGTAGATTCTGTTGCTTCAGTTGAATGTTCTGTATCAACTATAAATGCAAGTGATGCTTGCACATCCCATTTAGTTTCGCTATTTCCCATCCTTCGACTTGCTCCAAGTTTTAGTATTTCCTTCTATTAATTTCTTCTTTGACTAGCAGTCTCTGGCATAGTGTCCTTTCTTGTCATAATTATAGCATTCATCTTTTTGGTGTTGATTATTACGTCGACTTCCTTGATTTTGAAGTTGTTGAGCTCCCCTTGAACTCGAGCCTCCGTTATGCCATCGTTTTAGTTTGCTTCGATTTTCTTCACTTCGTGCCTTTTCAATATTCTGACGACATAGTCGTCCTCTTACTTTATTAATGAAAAGTACAGTCTCATCTTCATTCTTTAGAGAAACTCCAGCTATTTGTTTGGCTAGAGTTTCTTGGTTGGATAATAAATTCTCCAAGTCTTTTATTGATGGCTGAACTAGCCAACCTTGAATTGCTGTGATAAAGCCCCTATATTCAGGCTTCAATCCGTGGATGATAATTCTTCTCATCTGGTCATCACCAATTTTGGATTCTTGATCCAATTCTGAAATTTTGTGCATAATGACTTTGCTTTCATAAAGTATTGGTTAATTGTCATATCACGTTGTCAGATAGACATTAATTCATTCTCCAATAACTGAAGTTGCATATCATTTTTCCTTGAAAAACGAGCAGTAAGTATTTCCCACGCTTCTTTCAGCATTGCAGCATGCTTGATGTGCTCCAACATTTCCTCCTCAACCGACGCTTTGATGGCAAACAACGCTTTTCCTGCTTTGACACTCCACCTTTTGAGTGCATCAGCTTGGTCCTCAGATGGTGGTGTAGCTTGTGTACCACCAACGATGTCCCATAGGTCTTGTCCCTGTAGGTATGATTCCATACATGCTTGCCACGAGCTATAATTTTGATTGTTGAGCTTTCTAATGCTCCCAACATTGTTTAAATCTACCATGACGCTTAGTATAGCCTCCTTTGTGTGAGTGGTCTCCTTGTTGATCCTCGATCAACACCTCACAGTCCCTGATGGTGAATGAGAAAAATAATTTGCTCTTAGAATCCGAACCTCGATCGGATAACTTTGACGATGGTCCCTGACCACCTACTTTGATACCACTTGTTGAGTTGGAGGGAGCAATATTTGGTGGACTAAACACAAACTATAATTTTATTATAGTGCAAATTTTTACAAGAGTATTATAACTCTAAAAAATACAATAACACTAGCTCACAACTTTTCTCGCAAACATCCTCTCTATCACTCACTCTTTCATGGCTTTTATTTTGAAGGCATACTACAAATGAACATATATATTCTATTTATATATGTTATTGTCGACTTAATAGATAGTTCTAGTAATTTTTTTAATTTAATGAAATAGCTAGCAATTGACCAATTATGTATACAATCTCGACACTTCCAGCTCATCAAAAATGTCCAGCTAGCTTTCAACTTGCCTAAGCTATAAACAACATAACCTTTTTAGCTGGCATATAAGTTTACAACTAGCTCCATTTTACAGTTAGCATTTTATACAATTAATCACAATTATGACCTTGACCATTAAACCTTTTAATTAAGTCAGTAGTTCTTACAACTTCCATTCAAGTTGTCTATCTTTGCAATTAAGAATTTCCAGCTTGCAAGTTCCAATTTGGCAAAGTTTCTAGGACACAATATAGTTGGTGTTGTAGTTTAACAAAGTACTATACATATTCACCAATAATGTTTATTTGTATAGATCTTTAGCACTCCTCCTGAGGTTAAAGAAAACTCTGAGCTCTATTAACGATGATAAATAGAAAAGGTTGTCGCTATTATAATAAGGATAAATGCTAAGTCCTTTAAAATATATGGAATTGGTAATAATATTGTTAACATAAAATTGTTGGGAAACCGGGTAAGGATCTGATCCCGACCGCAGTGGAATAATCACGAAACTTTTCCGTAACTTTTGATTTCCCAAAAACCAAGATCTATTTAATTCTATAAAATGATCAACACAAGTCTTAATAAAGCAGAAACTTAATTCGTACCTTATTCTGAAGTTTGATCTTCATCTTATCGTATCCCTCGAACTGATCTCGACAATGATCCGTCTCAACCACCGTAGTCGCACAAGTGTCCAGCCTCTAACGGTATCCACAGAATAGGTTGAGAGAACTCTGTAACTCTTACAGAGAGGGGGTTAAGCATGAAGTACTAGCTCCATGGAGCTTAAGCCTATTTATAATAAGCTTTGGTCAGTTTAGTAATTTCATTAAAATTAAATTCTAATTTCAATTAAACTTTAATTAGAATTACAAATAATTCTAATTAAATACCAATTATGCCCATATA
>JAOTAY010047622.1:0-20588 GCA_025629805.1 Erythroxylum baracoense
AGACAAATGTCTTCAATGCCTTAAGACATATGTCTTTGTAAGTTTATGACACCCAACATGTTGATGCAAAGTTTTTGTTGTTTCCTTCATTATTGCTTCACCACCGAAATTGCTCCTTCCTTTTCTCTGTAATTTTTTTGAACCCTAGCTCAAAGTGTTACATGAAATTCACATGTTAATCCTTTAAAAAATAGCTAAGAAAACTAGTCGAATGCTACCTTCAACTTGCTACTGAAAATCAATTTGTTTTGATCTTGGAATTTTGTTGAATTTGCTTGCTTGGAAGGATTAGTTATCTTGAAGTTTTAAGTTGAAATTGGGAGCTTCAAAAGTAAGTGACAATATGATCTTTATGGTATGTTTAATAGTATAAGAATGAGGCTTGAATTGGAATGAAATGTTTATGATGTTGATGATCAAGTGTGCCGAAGATTTGTTTGATAAACTTAGAAATTTTATGTTTATTCTTGGTGTTAGAAAATCGTGGATTATATAAGTTGGATTCACGGATGAATTAGATCTAGATTTGAAGTATAATAAAGTTGAATTTATGCTAAAGGAAGATGTTAGTATAGTGTTCTTGAGTTGAGAAATAATTAGGACTATATGTTTGATAATGTATGATAGTTTCTACTTTGATTTTTGATGCTTGAAAGACGATGATTTATGAACTATCAAATGAATAATTTAGAGATGGATTGGAATATAATTCAGGTCTAAATGAGGATGCATAAATGAGCATGAACTCTGGAAAATTTGGGCTATAAATTATATTTCTAAATAGGTGAATTCATGGAGAATTGGGGGGAACAATATAGGGCAAGATCGTGGCCTTCAGTGCATGATCATGTCCTGATTATTTGGGTTCTTTCACGATCGTGGCAGAGTCTCCACCATCTTGATCTGATTTATAAGGCTATGCCATGATCGTGGCAAGGTCCACCATGATCGTGGGTAAGGCTTGAATATAAAACGTTGTCTTTTAAGTGATGTTTGAAACAATTAATGATAAAGTACTTTCCTGTGATGCATTTAAGCTTTAAATGAATTAGTTTGATGATTGATTATTGAATTTAGATTAAACAAGTTAACTGAGGTGTAACCTCAACGCAAATAAGACATATCCAAATGACAATGTTTGAATGAGCATAAATTATGATTGAGGAAACATACCCGAGAAAGTCATTGAGCATGCATTATACATGGCACATATATATATGTGCATGATTGAATATGTATTTGATTGTTCGACTTTGTAATGTAAATTTTATGTGTATTGAATGATTTTAGATGCACAAGTCGAACGATTGAATCCAGACCTTGCCGAACCATCCAGGCAATAGCGTAATTTGGAGCATACTGTGAGTAACCTAGACGTTCTCACTAGGATTGATATATTTTTGTTTAACTCCCAGTTATTAAACTGTTAATGATTTCATTATGATAATTCTGGACATTAATGGTCTAAGGAGTTTAATATTTGTGAGTGTTTTGTTTGCATATAAATCTGAAAGATATTCATATTCTTAATAAATTATTGAATGCTGGACTTAGGTCCGAAGAATATGTGAATCTGACTGTGCATCATAAATAAATGTTATTGATAGCATATTTTGTGATTTGATGCATCACATTAATATGCATAATCAGATAAAGGTGTTGTGACCAAAGTAGCTAGTCTGAAATAGCTTAAAGCTCATAAATCTGCATATAGAGCTATTAGCTCCTTAATTAATGAGCCCAATATCCACAATAGGTACGAGACAGTATCTGAAAAGAGCCCGCTATCCACAAGGGATATAGGATAGTGAAAGGCACTCGGTCATAACAAAATAGTAACCAAAGTGGAGTCTCATATGCATATGCATTTGTATATATATGATTGCAAAAACATTTCTGAATTGAGATGATATTGTGATATGCCATATTTGTGTACATTTGATAATATGATTGGATTCTTCTGAAAAGTTTATATGAAATGAGTGTGATCCATGATGAATTGTTGAGATGAGAAATATTGTGCATTTGATTTATATTTGAAAGGATTGATGTTTTGAATGAGTGAGCACATCGAGGATGGTTCACTCATTGAGTTTGCAAAACTCATCAAAATTGCAACGTGGCTTTTTCAACTATAAGAGAGGAGACCTATTTCCTAAGATACTTTAGAAGAACGTTTTAGATTAAGAAATGGCTCAAAGGTCTGGTCAGCTAACATCTGAGAAGTTGTAGACTGTATTTATGTAGTTTCTTTTGTCATGTAAAACTTTTTATAAAAAAGAGAAGTAAACTCTTAGATACTTATGATGATGTAAATATTTGTTTTAAAACACTATGTAAATTATCTTAGTGAATGAAATGGAGAAGTTGCCTTTCAATGTTTATAAAATGTACGATGCCATAATAAGTGTGTAAGACTGCCCTAACATGCCATTGTCTTGGGGTATGTTCTTAAATATCCTCTAGATGTTCGGGTATATACTCTATGATAGTGGGGTGTTACATTAAACACATAAAAATAAATGAAATAGGAATTACCATATGTGAATTGGGTTGTTAACCATTGGAATTTAAGAGTGAGCATAATACATGCTAAAGACAATTTACTTGTACATAGATGATTTGTATGCATATTTATTCTTATATGTGTATAGTATGCACTTCAACACAAATTTTATGACTTTAAGTGAATATCATATGATGAATTATGAAATGGTCAAATTGTTAAAGGAAATATTACAGTGCCTACTCTATTGTTTTGGTGGTGGATAGAAAGGCATGCCTATAGGTTTACAGTGCAGTTGCTATAATTTGACACCAATGGTGCCTTCATTTCGAGACTAAAGTGTCTGTATAGTTTGATTCCTTCAGGTATCCACAGTTCGATATTTTTGAGTATCCACAGTCTTGATATCTTCAAATATCCACAGCTCATGTTATCCACATCCACGAGAATGTGCAGGCATAACATAGAAAGTAAAATAAATGGTTATAAATAAGAAATACAATATGACAACATAAATAATTGGTATTGACGAGCATTTGCAATTATATTGATAGTTTGTATCAATGAACGTTGAATATCAATGTGGTTTAAGAATATTAATTTACGATATATGAATAACATATTAAAGCATGTTTGCATTATGTACTTTGATTATACCATCATTATTTATATGAGTTGTAATGTTTATGAATGTATGTGCATGGCAGATGACAGCTGCAAGTGGTCATCCAAACTAAGTGTTTCCCTACTAAGATTTAAAACTTAGCAGAGGTGTTAATTAGTGTAAGTCCATGTATTAGGGGTGAGGTACAAAAGACATCTGCAGGGACCTAGGCCAACTGCTAGGAGTAAAAGTACCTTTGGATTGTACATTTAATGAAGGACATGTAATGTTTTCTTTTGGACTATCATGCAAACGTAAAGATGTGATTCTACTTCTCATTAATGATGTTAAGTGATATGAAACTTTGAATTATGTATGTATAGCATTGAATAGAAAAATGTATGATGACATATCCTACAAATGAAACGAAATGTATACCATGACTATTTGTACAAAAATTTAGTTTCCATATATGTAGGTGGTTATAGGTTCCGTATAAAGGGTGTTACAAATTAACTTATCATAAATTTAAAGCATTTTAATGACTATTCAAGGAATTATAATCTACATATATTTTTAACCATTTTATGAATATTTCAAACTTATAGAACTCTAGATATCCATCGCTATATAAGTTTTAATCAAATATTAACGCTTCCTCATCTTTTAACCAATCTAATTCTTTTAAACATCACTTCTAACTTATTTATCAAATTCTAGGTAATTATAAATTCCATCTTCTAGTAATTTCAGTAGATAACTTAAGTTGAATAATAACTAACATGACTTTAATTTTTTTAAAAAAATCAAGTGTCATATTTTACAAAATTAAAGAAATGTATTAAAAATTCACAAATAAAAACGAAAATAACCTAAACTTTCTCTGAGGATAATACAAAAACACAATCAAATAACAACTAAAAAGCAATCTAAAAAGAATGAGAAATAGTTTAATAATAGCCGTACGAGGAGTTCTAATAACCCATAGGTATAATTAAGAGGAGTTGACATCAGAGTTATAATTTGACTAATACAATAACAAAGTGGATTGGTTTCTTTGATAGTATATGGGTGCAATTAGATAGTCTTAACCTCAAAAACTAAACACATGTGCTCAAGTTCTTTTCTTGATTTTGATATGGTATGAGTTTCCATAGGTTGTACTATAATTTAAGATTGAATTAGAATCCAATTGCTTGCAAATAAAGAGCTAACTTTTGTTTTTATTCCTTTATAGATATTGTATCTCTTATCCACCTAATGGTTTTATGGAAAAATTTATTATCCTCCTGCTTAATCTTCTAAATGCTCTAAAACTCCTTTTATTGCATATTGTATAAACCATAAAATAAAAAGCCATATTGAAAATTACAATTTTATCTTTCCTTAAGCTCCTAAATTTTTAAGAGTTAGTATTCTGTTCCATAATTATATAGAGGAGTGGAAATTGAAGAATAAGTGATATAAAGTTTTATTCTCCATATTATAAGGAGAATTCATAAGATTAGAGATGTTGAGTTTAAAATTGTTCTTTATTATTAATTTTATTTTAAAGTGTCATTTATTATTAATCTTTGTTTTTGAAATATTGCACTCTTACCATACTAACTTGAACTAAGGGACATTTTACTAAGGAGGAACAACTATTTCTAAGCAATATTTATTTGTAAATAACTTCAACTTGTGTATAAGCAAAATCAAGTTGTCCTCTACCTTTGAGCTAGGATTTATAATTAGCAAGCTCTCCATTATAATTGAGAATCGTCTTAAAGCATATATTGCCCAACTCTGGTGCTCCCCCTTAACTAGAGCTTTTACCTTGGTCTGGTTAGGTAGTGCAATATAATGAGATCTACAGTTTTGAAGTAAGTGAAGAGGTCCTAGTTCATGCCTGTAATTAAACCAAAAATACTCTATTTTAAATTATTCATTTAAATTCTTTATGAACTTGTTCCCTTAACCCCAAGATCTCTTCAAAGTCCACAAGTAATTAACCTTTAGTTTAGCTTTCCATAAATCAATCCCTCTTTTGGGAAAAACATATATCCATCAAGCCTAAAGGGATTCCTTGTTAGTTAATAATTTCCAAATTGTTTTGATTGAAAAAATCTTATTCATTTCTTTTCTGAGAATGTCTCCTATCTTTTAAGTAAACACAAATTAAACCATTTTACCTTAGCACATATATATTTATTCTCTTAGCTTTACCGTAAGAAGTTCCTTAGTAGTCTCTTGATAGGTTTTATGATATCTTAAAGTAGAGACAAATGGGAACTCCAATAAGTGTGAATATTGTCTAACACTGAGTTTATAAGTTATAATCTACTTACATAAGATAAAAAGAACAATTGTACTAACTACTTAACCTTATGTAAATGGAGTCCATTAGTGGTTGATAGTTTTTAAATGTCAATTTTTTGGTGGTTTTTTAGATTTTAGGTAGTTGAAAAGATGCTCCTCTTATTTGAAGATAATATTAAGGCTAAGATGTTTTGCGATCCTTAAATAAGAAGAAACTAATTTTTCTTGGAATATTTAAACTCGAGAGGAGCTTTACAAGGATTTTTTTTAGAAAAACATTAATCAACTTTAAAGTAGCACTATAAATAAGTAGATCATTTGTAAATGAGAACATAAAATCTTTAGTTCTTCATATTCTGAATGAAAATCAAAATTTTCTTTCCTTATTGATATTATAGGCTATAAGTTTTATAGGGCTTCAATATAAAGAGTAAACAAATAAGGAGATAATGGACTTGATTGTCTAAGTTCCTTTGCCCCTTTAAAAGATTGAGTGGGTTCTCCACTAATAAGAGTATTCTAAGTAGCAATTATAACACATTGGTTTATCCATATTAGGAATTTATTTAGGAAGCTCCTTGCTTATATATTGATGGACAAGAAGTTCTAATTCATCGATTCAAAAGAATTATTGAAGTCCATTTTTAATGCACAACTTCTTACCTACTTTTTCATATAGTAATTCTAAAAAGTTATTAAACTATAAGAATATTATCAGGCTAATATTTTCTTGAATAAAATTTCCTTGATTTGGATTAATGATGTAATTGAGAATTGGCTAAATTATAGGAGCAATCAACTTGGAAATAGTTTTGCTAATCATATTACAAGGAAACAACAAAACTAGGAACAATATATAGAGCTCTTCAATATTGAAACAACCCTCTTTTTACAAAAGTATAATCATAGGTTGGTTAGTATGAAAATTGTTCCTAATTTAACATATTTTTGCATAATAGTCTTATGTTTCTTTATTTTTCCCACTTTTAACTCTTCTTTTATAGATCTCTCACTCTCCCTTTCTTTTTCACTTATATATAGAATTCTCTCTTTTCAGCTCTCCCCTTCACTCTCTTTATTTTCTCTTCCACTTTTTTTCTTTATTATCTTTTTTAAACTTCAATTAGTCCTCTTAAACCTGTCTAGTTGTTAAAGATATAAGGGTGTTGTGTTTATCACCCTTTGTAAACGCATACATACCATTAAGTTTCAACTTCCAATCATATTGTTATGGAATTCCTAATAATACATGACCACCTTATAGCACCCACCACCAATCATTGTAGTATACACCTTACAGTGAACATGGCATCTAGTATGAAAGATGTCCTCCCTATGTTATTCTAACTCATACTTCTTGGTTTGAAAACTTAATATTCTTCTACTAATAAACATATTGTCTTCAATAACAAATTCTACACCTTCCATTTAGGAAAGAGTTATAGGGAAATTTTAACAGGATTTGATCCCTTGTATAGTAGAATTAATATGAAAAATTTCCCCCTTTATGGTATAGCCTCGTTTTCACTTGAATCACTCTCATTCACCACCTCTCCCTCATCTTAAATAGTCAAAAACTCTCTTATTTGGGCAATATGAGGTGATATGCTCTATTCCCAAACAATAAAAACATTTAATAACTTTAGTCTCATAGGTTTAAGAGTCAATATTATCTTTTGCCTTTATTATATACATCCTCTTTAGTTTTAGATGAATCCAATTTTGTTTTAGAAGGGATTCTATCGTCTTATTTCTAATTATTCCTCCAAGAGTTACTAGTATTAAATAAAGGTGTAGTCATTTTGGTGCTTGCAAGATTCCCATCCTCTCCTCAAACTCTAGGCCACCTCTTTTGCTCCTTATCATGCCTAACTCCTCTCTTAATCCTAAACATAGTCCCTTCAACCTCAAATTCTAAATCAATATCATCAGGAATAAGTTCATCAATCTCCTTATCATCCTCGATTAGACTTATTGGAATATGCCCTATATTCCTTCCTTTTTATGAACATTAGGATGTTATCCCCCTTAAAATTCAACAATATGGGGTGATTGCTTCTCCATTATGTCTTTAACCTTAACATGAATCATATTCATCCTATTAAATTGATGTTGCATGGCTTATATAAATTATGACTTATCCCTCTCCTCTGTCAATATTGAAACACCTTTTGAAGGCATATCCAAAAGATGCATGAAAAGTCTGTAAAGAAAATTTTTCTCACATACTCCCTCACGTGTTTACTCTTAAAGATGATGAATAATTC
The DNA here is from genome assembly GCA_025629805.1 of Erythroxylum baracoense. Lineage (NCBI taxonomy): Eukaryota > Viridiplantae > Streptophyta > Magnoliopsida > Malpighiales > Erythroxylaceae > Erythroxylum > Erythroxylum baracoense. The sequence continues at coordinate 7,679 of JAOTAY010047622.1, forward strand.
ATGTTTCACTCTCTATTTGGCTTTTCTCAATGATAATATCATGCTCTCTTTCCTTTTTTTTTTCATTTTGTGCTTTCTTTACAAGTTCTTCAAAGAACTAAACAAATTCAAATAAAGACTTTAACCTATAATAGTCCAAGAAATCCAATAAAATAGTAGTCAAGGAAAGAAAATCATATGTTAAATAAGAAATAAGGAGTTTGAATAAAATAAAGAAAGAATAACAAATAAGTTGGATTCTATTCAGAATAAGTTTTTGATGTTATAGTATCCAAGTAACTTTCCTTTCCTTTCCTTTCCTTTCCTTTCCTTTTCTTTTCTTTTGATTAACGTAATTTTTTAATAAAAAATTTGGACCAAAGGGCTTGAAATAATCAAATATGAAAGGCATAAAAGAAATTAAATATATAAAAATCAATAACACAATGAGAAGAGGTAGACAAACCCTAAACAAAATGATAACTAAATTTTATTTTTTATTGAGAACTTTAGAAATGAGAATAAGATGCAAAATAATAAATAAGAAGTAATAAGGAAATTTTAAATTCTATATAAATAATTAGATTAGAATAAAATAACACAAAAAAACAAAGAATAACCACATTTGATTTAGAATCAAGCTTTAACAATAACTGAAACAAACCCACCTCAGAATAAAACCCTAGAGGACCTATGAAAAAGTTTGAACATACCAAAAAAACTAAATCAGATATATAAAGAGAATTTACCTATTGATTATAAAGAATGAAGAACCAAATTTATTAAGTAATTGAATGCCACAAAGGAAAAATCATTTGATAAGTTTAAAGTTTGATAAAGAACAAAGAAAAGAAGCACCACAACTCTTAAAAACAAAGATATCAAAAACCTTTAAAATTGAACGTAAACACTCCTTAAATAAAAGTTAAATTATAGTCTCAATGACAAACATAATCATGTTTTAGGTCATGTTCATTAGCGAAACTTCATTATTAGTGAAGACAATCCAAGACATATTTTTGTTGGAGGTTATATCTTCACAATTTATTTTTTAAAAATTTACATATGGTAGATACACAATTGTGTCAGGCCATATTCTTAATATTTGATTTTTTTAGTGTTATATGGGCTACAACACAATTTTGTCTGAGGTTTAGTTCATGTCCAAGTCTTCTCAAACCTTTACTTTATTCAATTTAACTAATGGTAGGTCTTCCTGTAGGTTTAAAAAGCCTCCTAAAATAGTTCTTTAAGTTCCCTTTGAATATGATTAGAGCATATGTCTTGAATTAACTCATTGAAGGCCTTTTTAATCCTCTCACTTCCAAATCTTATAATTTGGTCCACTAGCATAAATAAACCTTTAAAACTTAGCTAGTTAATCTCATATCAATTTTTCATAATTAAGAGAAAGTTTTTTGAATTTTTGAAGAAAACCGTCTTGATGATTTAAACACTCTTTGGGAAACTTTTAAATTGATTTTGAATCAAGTTTTTGCTAAAATGTTTTTTATATTTTAAAAAGAAATGAAAGTTAAAGTTTTCAACTAGGTTTCTATAGGTGATTAACTAGCTTAAGAGTTTAAGAGGTTTATCGAACAAAGTGTTAAAAAATTACATAATACATGATTTAGATCTCGTTAAATCATTGATTAGTTGATTAGCCAACCATTTATGATTGATTAGTTTATGATTTGCTTTTGAAGTTACTGAGAGTGAACTTTCTATTTGACTAGTTAATGCATCTGTCTAAAGATGTCCAACTAGCAGATTTTTAGTTCGTGATAAATTTACATTTAGCATGTTTTTAGGGTTTAAATTATCTTTTAATTTAGCATTTTTATATAAAGTGCATGATATTTTTCATATTTAGTTTACTTAGTGATAACTAGAAGCTGACATGGTTGAGAATGATTTTATATAAGGTATTGAAGATCAATTCATGCGTAAAGATATAAAAAATAAAGAATTAAGTAACAAAAGGTAAATTGGCACCAATATAAGACAAGGTTATAGCACTAGACTTGTAAGGGTCAGATAACGCTAGACTTGTAAGGGTTAGAAGTAATGTTAACCCTTATAAAAAATAGATGTAAAATAGTATTATGTAGCTTTTATCTTTATAATGAACAATGGTGTCAAAATATGTACAATACCAAACTTGTAACAAAAGGTCTAAGGATACACAAAAATATAATTTCATTGACCTATATGCAAGTTTTATGCAATCCTAATGCAAGTTTTATGCAATCCTAGACTACAAATACCATTCTTAAGGGATACTTATCCTTTTTCTTAACATTTTTGGCATCAAAAAGAGCTTAGGAGTAAGATTAAGGGAATATTCATCCCAACTTAGAATTAATTTAAAGAAATATCTTCTAGTTCTTGCTCCTGTACTTTCTTTTATAATAAGATTCTTTTCTTTTCATTTCAATTATATGATATTTAAAACTAAATCCCTAGTTAAGGTTAATTATTAATGAATAATTAGTTATGTATTGGTGACAACGCGTCGTAACGCTAGTCAAAATAAAATAACTAGACCTACTATTATAGTAATGGTGAGTCCAGGTCGATCCCACAAAGAGTGTGTGTAAAGTTGTTGAAATGAAATTAATCGATGTTTAGGTTTGGGGGGTTTTGGATTTTTCAAACAAGAAAATTAAATGAAACTAGAGTAACAAAAAAATGAAGGAAAACATGCGAAAAATGACAAAAGTGGGGAATTCGGTAGGGACCCGGTTCTTTGGTTCAATCCTGACCTACACCCTAATTAAGCATAATTTATTGATTTGTTGTTATCAAACCTCTCCTAGCAACTATTAATCGTGGGTTAATAATTAACCTGAGTTTTTCCTTAGGTTTTGTTTAATCAAGATATGATCATCAATTAAACCTAACCACCAAATAACCTAGGATGCAATCTCTAAATTTAATTAGGTAGCAACATTACGAATTAGAAAAACTGATTAATCAAGGCAACAGCCACATATGATGCGTCATTTAACCTATGTTATGTTATCCTTAATGATTACGAATCATTAGTCGCTACACATGATTTTCAACATATCAATTACAAATTATATCAAAATTCTAGCAATGGGTTTGTAAATAAACGATTTAATGAACTCATTAAAATCATCCTTTCACAATAACCAATGGGTTCATATACAAATAACTAAACAACACTGAAAGTACGATTATCCATAAACAAAACCCAAATCAATTAACATAGGATAACACGTTCAATTTCTAATGAGAGAAAGAAACAAATAAAATAGTGAAATACACTTAACCCGGGTCATCGGTGTTGATGTCACCTCTAAACTAGCATTGGGACATCTACCCCCCTTTATGGGTTTCTCCTAAGAAAATGTTTCAACCCCATTGCAATACCCCAACTGAAGCCCCCCAGCAGCACCTCCTTCTCTTTTCTGTGCGTGTCACTACCTTTAAACAACCTTACTTTTCACTCTTACATCTATGTTGAACGCAGATGCTCTTTATGTCCTTCTTTTAATCCTCAGCCTGACAACTGCATTTTGGGGCCCTTCGCTTTACATCTATGTTTTGCTCCTTTACTATGTTATAATTTCATGCTCACTTTGCTATCGTTTTTTGTTCCACGAAATTAACATTTTTTCATGGCAAAAACATGCACGAGCATTGGTTTTTATGATTCTTCTTCTTTATGTTCCATTTTTCTTGTCTTCCTCTTGTATTTTAATTTTCTTTTTCTTATTCCATAAAGACAAGTGAAAATTAATCTTCAAAAATGGATAAAATATAGAGCTTTCGACTCACTTTAACTTCTTTGCTTCTGAATTGTACCTAAAATCACATATGAGTCAAAGTGAGTATCTTAAGCAATTTTATGTCAATAATTGCTAAGTGTTATGGAATAATTTCATTATCAATTAAGCACCTATCAATTTCCCCTACATTTAGCTTTTGGTCGCCCTTAGGCAAAACATTAAAATTAAGCTCAAAGACCCAAAAATATTGACTCATTTCCCGTATGTTCTAAGAATAAATAATCATAAACAAAGATGAATGACTTTCAAAAATCATAGCAAGAAGTCAACATTTTAAGCTTTTACTCATGATCAATCAACATTCATAATCTTCAAAATGAGAGCAATCTAATAGTAGACTCAGAAACTGTGTTTAACTAAAATATATCTATAGGTACACTCAATACCATTCATGATCATGTCATTCCACACCTTTGCATATCATTTCATGTCTCCACCACTAATGTTCACATGAAAAATAATGAATCAAAGGACTTTTCAAGGTTGTAATGTGGATAAAGGTAAGGTGAGATGTATTTGGGTCAAGTAACTTGAAAGTCATTAAGCTAGTGAAACAAAGCAGCACTCAATATGATATCAAGTGTACAAGTTAACACTCATTAAAAACTAGGTACCGCCAGCTATGACGAATGCAACATTTATATTTCACAACTCATTTCAGCTCTCATATACAAACCAAATGAAGCATATACTGACCTGAAGGAATCACTCATACAATTCATGTCAAAAATACATGGAAACCACAAGAGCAAACCTTCCAAGCTATCATCTACCTCATATTCAACATACTCAAATAACACATTCATTACATCTTTAGGAAGATGCATTAATTATGAATAACTTTGCAAACTCATATGCACTTCCTCCTTGATAAATTTATTTAAACATTTTTTTTTCTTTTTTCTTTTTCTTTCCTTCTTTCTTTTTCAATTTCTTTTCTTTTTTTTCCTGTTCTTTTCTCTTTTCTTTCTTTATTTTTCTTTCTTTTTTTAAGATTAAGAGAAAATAAAGTAACATGTGAATTTCAATGATAAGACATAATAAAACATCCCAACATTAACCAACCTACACATATCGTAATAGTCCGAGTTCCAAAACTTACTGAGGGTTAGAGACTTGGATTATTGACTCATATCATTTGAGAATTTATGAAGTGCATTTCATTTACATGCACAATATTTGCATACATATATGAATCATGATTTAGTAAACATTTCCAAGACTGCATGTGCACTCGATTGACATATTCTAGGGTATGAAAGGTTTAAAATGATCATGATGTGAATTGTGTATTGCTTATGTCTTGAATTTTGGTTTCATGGATTATAATCAGTAAATTTGGAATTAATTGTTATAATTGGAAAATTGATAAATTAAAATGTGCATTTAGTTTAGGAAAAATGCCTAATTGACACATGGAAATCCAGGATGACTAAGCCTATGAAATAAGCTACACATGGCAGAATTGAGTGACATTTGGCATAGGAAATTAAGTGACAAATGGCCTAGGATATTGCTGACATTTAGAAGCTTATATATGGGACAAATGGAATGCATACATAGGTGACAAATGCCATTATGAAATAGTGACACCTAGCACCTGATGTGTAAAGCTACTGCAGGGATAGTTTCTACTGGGTTCATTATTCTTCTCCTTTCCTCTCACCACCGAAATACTATACCCTCACATCCTTATGTTTTTCTTAACTTTGTGTCCAATTGCCACACCAAAAATCCATGCCTTCACCCTTCACAAGATAGTTATAGGACCAAAACATTGTTGTTTTTGCTATTATCATTTATCCTTGCTAAAAACTCATCTAGTTCCCACATTGTACTTGAGATGATCTTGCATACATTTAAGGCAAAGTAGACTTGATCAATTGAGGTGTAACTTAATCTAAACAAGTAAGTGAAGTATTAAGCTTTGTGGTATGTTGTAATAGAAAGTTTATGATGCTTGAATTGGGATAGATTGCATGTGATGTTGATGATGAAGCGTACTGGAAAATGATACTTGAATTGGATAGTTTTTTGTTTTGTTTTTTTATGCATGAGAACCGTAGGTTATAGTTTGTTATATGGATTATTTATATTGAGATTTAAATTTTAAATGAAGGTGAATTTACGCTAAAGAAAGGTGCTAGTGAAGTGTTCTTGAATTAAAAAAAAACTAGGACTACAATATGATGAGATTAAGTGAATGAAAGTTTTTGTTTTGTTTTTATATGTGTGAAAGATAAATAGTTTATGAGCTGCCAATTGAATGATTTTAAGTTGGAATTAGAGATGAAATTGATGAGGAATTGAAGTATAATTAAGGTATAATTGAGATAAAATTAAAGAACTAATACGAAGATGTTTTGAATTTGGTATAAAGGTGTTAGAATCTAGAAAATTAAAGAAAACTGGATTGTGCACTTCAAGGCACCCATCCCATGATAATGAGAAGGTCCCCTACAATCGTGGGCAATGCTTTAAAATAAAAATTTTCTATTTTCTGTAATTACTGAACCACATGAGGATAAGTCTCTTTACTTTAGTGCATTTGGATTTGAATGGGGCTTGAAATGAACTTAGATAGTTTCTTGATTAATTAGTTAAGGGTTTGATAGTTTAGGTTGTTAATTGATGTTATAACTTAAGGAATGGATTGTCTTGATATCAATGTGCTTAAATTTGGAAATTATGAGTTGTTAAAGGAATAAAGGTAATCTTATGAATGCAAATGTGATCCAAAGGATATGAGTAATATGTATTAGGTATAAATGAATAAGAATTGGGAAATTTTGTGTGAATATAATGCTAGAAAAGGGTTAGTAAATGTATGAATGATGAATTTAGAGTAATCAAGTTTACTTAAGATATAAACCTAATAGCAACTAGTTATATACAAGTTATGATGTTTGAATGGTTAAGATTTGTTAATAAGGATACATACCCCAAAATTCAATTGAGAATAATTGAACATGACACATATACATATGTATGATTGAACATTCACTTGATTAAAAAACTTAGTAATATGTGAATTATGTGTGTATTGCATGACTTTAGACGCACAAGTCAATTTCCAGCATCTAGACATTGTCGGATCATCAAGACAATAACTTATCTGAAGCGTACTGTGAGTTAACCTAGATGTTTCTCACTATGATTGAATTGTTTTTGGTTAACTTTCAGTTATTGAACAGTTACTTATATGATTGCTATGATTCTAGACATTGTTTGTCCAAGGAGTTTAATACTTAGGATTGTATAAGGAAGTGTTTTGAAATTGTATATGTAACATGGGATGTGTACTCAACTGAATGTTGAATTTCTAACTCAAGTCCCAAGAATGTGATAAATGACATAAACACATTGAATGAAAAGTATTGATAGCATATTATATGAATTGAAGTATTCCATTACATAGATATGCATGATCAGATAAAGGAGTTGTGACCAGAGTGACCAACATGAAAAACAGCTTTACGCTTAGGAATTCTGAACAAAGAGCCACAGGCTCAGTTAATAATGAGCTCGGTATCCACAACAAATATGGGATAGTAAATGAAATGAGCTCGATATTCACAACAAATATGGGACAGTAAATAGGCACTCGATCAGAACAAAGTAAAATGAAAATAGAGTCACATATGCATTTTCATATATATATATATATATATATCTTTATATGTATCATATGAATGATTGAGATGAATTAATGGATTGTTCTAGAATAGTGTTATGAAATGTTTGTATACATATTCTAATTGTACTCGATGAAATATAATAAAATGTGATGTGGGATTCGATACTGGATGTTGTGTTAAACTTTTTGAAATTGGCTATATACTTGACTTTGTGTTTTGACTGGAGTGAGCACATTGATGATGGTTCGCTCACTGAGTTCACACACTCATTAAAATTGCAACATTGATTTTCAGGTACAAGGGAGTTCCAACTTCTAAGGTAGCCAAATAGAATTCTAGTATTGTCATTTTGAGAACAAGAATGGCTCAAAGGTCTGGTCAGCTGATATTTGAGGAGTTTAGTTAGGATGTGTTTGTTTAGCTTCTCATTTCATGTTAACATTCTGTATGGAGTTGTCAACTCTCAAATGTTATGTAATGTAAATACATGGATATAAATTGTAATGGTACAATGTAAGTAAGTTTATTTTGTAAATGAAATGAGGAGATTTGATCATTTTGAATACTTTTGTTATGTGTGATGCTTTAATAAGTTAATGTAACTATTCTAATGTTCCATTCTCATAGGGTATGTTCTCGAATATCCTCTGGATGTTTAGGTATATACTCTATGGAAATGGTATGTTACAATTTTGGTATCAGAGAATGGTTTGGCATCCTTAGGGACATAGATAAGAATTGAAATATGACATCTAGTGAGAGAATTGTATAGTGATCACAACTATTATTTGTTATAGGTCATCCGCTATAGGAGATCGAGTCATAGAATCAGTTGATCTTGAGTTTATAAGAGCCAATAAAGCGTCCCTAATACCCTGTCTAAAAAAATGCCTCAGAGAATTCCTAAGATGAGAGAAAGGAGGTATGATAAACTTAGGAAGCAGGGGGCAGTAGACTTTTATGAAAGTACAAACCCCGCCGAGGTAGAAGGATGGTTGCAAAGAACGGAGAGGGTGTTTGATCAGATGGACTTCGATTCCAATGAAAGGTTTGATTACGCAGTCTCATTACTTCAAGTTCTAGCTTATCAATGGTGGAAGACTATCCCAGCTAGTTCCCGACCTTGTAGATTAACATGAGAAGACTTTCTGAAGGTCTTTAAGGAGAACTATATGTCAAAGATCTACTTGGATAGGAAGATGAAAGAGTTTCTCAATTTGAAACAGGAAAATCTCACTGTAGACGAGTATAAGGTGCAGTTTAATGAATTAATGGGGTACGCTACTACTTTGATTCCGAATGAGGAGGATAAAAGTAGCCAATTTGAGGATGGAATAAATATGGAGATCAGGATAAGATTGCTTATTACCAATTTGAGTAGTTTAACTAAGCTACGAGATGCTTCAATCTGAATTAAAAGTTACTGAAGGATGGATAAGGAGAGTATAAGCAGGAGTTTAGAATTAAGAGGCATGGTGAGTTTCAAGTTAATTCTGGAAGGAGATTCAATAAACACTAGAATAGATCATTCTGATCACAGATTAGATTGAGGTAGTCATGGTTTAAACCGAGAGGCGGTTTTGTTCATATTGGCAGTGCTAGAGGCTAAGTATCTGGAAGGAAAACACAACAGATGCCTAGTTGTGAGCATTGTGAAAAGTAACATAGTGGAGAATGTTGGAAGATATCAGTAGCTTGCTTACGTTATGGCTCTTTTGAGCATCAGATTAGAGACTGTCCCATGATTTTAGGATCACAGTCTAGAGTAAGAGGAGAATTAGTGACTGAGACGATTGTCCAGTAAAGTAAAGCTAGTGGAGCAGCACAAAGAGGTAGAGGTAGGGGTAAAACCAGTTCAACAGGTCTTAGTGCTAGAACTGGTAACCAACCAGAGTTCCAAGCTAGGATCTTTGCTATTACCAGACAGGAGGCACAGAATTCTCTAGATGTTGTTGCAGGTGTGTTACATGTCTTCAATTTGAGGCATTTATGTTGTTAGATTTAGGATCTACGTTTTCATTTATCACACCACTTTTGACACCTAAATTGCATTGTGAAAGAGAGATGTTGAAATGTGACTTAGAGATGAGTACATCAGTAGGTAGTACTACAGTGATTGGAAAAGTGTGTAAACGGTGTATTATTCGAGATAACCAGGCTGAGTTAAATGCTGATTTAATAGTACTACAATTAAAAGAGATAGACCTTATCTTAGGTATGGATTGGCTTACTGCTCATAGGATTGTAATAAATTGTTATACTAAAGAAGTCACCCTTGAACCTCCTAATCAAACAAGAGTAATATTTCAAAGTGTTAGACAAGCAGTGCTAGCCAGATTGATTTCATCAATGAGTGCTTTTAGGCTGATTCAAAGTGGATGTGAGGCTTATCTAGTCTATGTGACTGATACCCGAACTGAGTAGACAATATAGGATATTCCTGTTGTTAGGGATTTCTTATATGTATTTCCCACTAAATTACTCAGATTACACCCAGATAGGGAAGCAGAGTTTACAATTGACCTTGTTCCATGTACTGGTCCTATATTTATTCCTCTATATAGGATGGCATATATGGAACTTAAGGAACTTAAGACTCAATTGTAGGAGTTATTGAATAAGGGTTTTATCAGACCCATTGTGTCACCTTGGGGAGCTCCAATTTTGTTTGTGAAGAAGAAGGATGGGACTTTGAGATTATGCATAGATTATAGGAAAATAAATCAGGTGACAGTAAAGAATAAATATCCCTTACTGAGAATAGATGATTTACTTGATCAGTTACAGGGAGCTAAAGTGTTTACTAAATTGGATTTGAGGTCAGGGTACTACTAGTTAAAAATAGCAGAAGTTGATGTACCAAAGAGTGCATTCAGGACTAGATATAGACATTTTGAGTTTTTGGTGATGCCTTTTGGGCTGACGAATGCTCCTACAGCCTTTATGACATTGATGAACAAGGTATTTCAGCCTTACTTAGATCACTCTGTGATTGTATTCATAGATGATAATCTGGTGTACTCGAAGAGTAAAGAGGAACATTCTAAGCATTTGAAGTTAGTCTTACAGATAATAAAAGAGAAGCAATTATAGGCCAAGTTCAGTAAGTGTGAATTTCGGCTTAATCAAGTGATATTTTTAGGTCATATAGTATCTGGACAGGGCATACAAGTAAACCCAAAGAAAGTTGAGGCAGTGATGAAGTGGGAAGCTCTTAGAAATGTATCTGAGATTCAAAGTTTTCTTAGACTAGTAGGTTATTATAAGAGGTTTGTTGAGAGGTTTTCATTGATCTTAACCTCTTTGACAAAGCTTCTGAGGAGGAATGTACCTTTCAGATGGACATATGAATGCCAATGGGATTTTGAGGAATTAAAACATTGATTGACTACAGCATTAGTATTGGCTATCCCATGTGGATCTGGAGGATATGTTATGTATAGTAATGCTTCACACCAATGATTAAGATGTGTTATGATGCAGTGTGGTAGAGTGATTGCATATGCATCAAGATAGTTAAGGTCTCATAAGTTCAATTATCCGATTTATGATTTAGAGCTTACTGCAGTGGTGTTTGCTTTGAAGATTTGAAGACATTATTTATATGTTGAAACATTTCAGGTATTTATATATCATAGAAGTTTGAAATATTTGTTGAGTTAGAAGGAGCTTAATATAAGACAAAGAAGGTGGATTGAATTACTTGAGGATTATGATTGCATAATTGAATACCATCCAGGTAAGGCTAATGTTGTAGCTGATGCATTAAGTAGGAAATCTAATAGCAGTGCAGCACTAATTCAAACATCAAGGTTACCAAACCTAGTTCATCTAAGAACATTGAATGTTACGCTAAGTTTGGAACGGAATGAGGCATTGTTAGCTATGTTGAAGCTTAAATCAGGATTGTATGAAAGGATTAGAAAAGCTCAAAGTTAAGATCCAGAATTAGTGAAGCTTACTGAGAAGATGAAGCAGAATTTGATTTCTAAGTTTAAGTTAAGAGATAATGCATTATAGTTAAAACAGAGATTATGTGTACCTGATGTTGATGATTTGAAAAAAGAAATTTTGGAGGAAACTCACATGGCAGCTTGTGCTATGCATCCTGGTACTACCAAGATGTACAGTACTCTAAAACAACATTTTTGGTGGCCAAGGATAAAGAGGCAAATGGCTGAGTATATGGCTAAATGTTTGACATGCCAATAAGTTAAAGCAGAGCAAGGCTCCAGTTGGGAGGCTACAGTCATTACCTATTCTGGAGTGAAAATGGGAGAGGATCATAATGAATTTCATTATAGGTTTGCCAAGGACTCAAAGGCAATATGATGCTATATGGGTCATTGTTGACAGATTGACAAAATTGGCAAATTTCTTACCTATGTGAGAAAATAACACATTGGATCAGTTAGCTCGAAGGTACGTTAATGAGATAGTGAGGTTACATAAAGTACCAGTATTTATTATATCATACTGGGATCCCAGATTTACTTATAAATTTTAGGGCAATTTACAAACAACATTGGGTACAAAGTTAAATTTTAGTACAGCATTTCATCCTCAAACAGATGTACAGATTAAGAGGACAATTAAAACTATTGAGGATATGCTCAGAGCTTATTTTTTAAAGTTTCAATGAGTTTAGGATCAATATGTAACTCTCATTAAATTTTCATATAATATCACATTAGTATTGGTATGGCTCCATATAAAGCATTATCTCGCAGAAAGTGTCGATCGCCTTTGTATTGGGATTAAGAGGGCCTAAAGATGGTTGAAGGCCTAGAGCGGATTTTCATGTTACTGTTGATAAGGTAAACTTGATTTGTAGTAGGATCAATGCAGCTCAAGACAGACAGAAGAGCTATGTGGATTAGCACCGGAGGGATATAGAGTATCAAGTGGGAGATAAGGTGTTCTTGAGAGTGTTGGAGTTATGTAAACATAGTGCCCTAGAAAGCAAGTGTATTTATATATAACTTTATCTTCTTCAATTATAGTTTTTGTAATGAAAATATTTATTATTAATAAAACAAAAGAGTTCAGTTTTATTTGTGTGAGCGTTATATATCTAGTCAAAAGGTACCAAGATTCTTTTATAAGTAATATACATATACATGGAGATGTATGGGAAACATGTATATTATTAGAATCTAAATTAATTAATTCACAGTTGAATAACCAAGTTGGCCACTTGATTATGGTTTTAGAATGTAGTGTTGTGATTTATCTCCATATAAGTAAAGGAGTTTACTTCAATGGAATGATGAGTTTCAGATTATGATAGTAGTTGACTATCGATAATGGCACTATTAAATGAATCTGGAATTAAGTATGTTTTCATGAATAAAGTGGGTCGTTACTTTAATCTCAAAACATACAACTTAAGCATTCACTTATTATGAACCATAATCTTGATGAGTGGTGAACTCATATGTGTTTCATTATAATTCTTGATATGATCAGAATGGA
>JAOTAY010047660.1:0-20573 GCA_025629805.1 Erythroxylum baracoense
AATATATTATTAACAAGTCATAATGTTAATACATGAATCACAAATATCCATTGGCCTAGGGCACACTACTAACATTTATGGCATAAGGAAAATAAATAAAATAAGAATAAGATCAGAATATTACCTACTCCTTGCTACAACATTGACTCCTCGCTGTTATGTCCTCAACCAATCCGATCTACCATTTGTTCTCCTTAGATAACTTAGTTAATAAGATCTTTTAGTGGGAAAGGAGAATAAAAATGTAGGAGGGCGAACCTTTTGCTATAGCTGAATGTTTGGAGGGCTTGGAGAGACCACTCCTCTCATACCTTCATTTTTATCAAAGCTAAAAATTAATTGTACAAAAACTGAAATCTCCAACTCTTAGACAAATTTTTTGGAAAGAATTAGTGAAGATCAAATTCACACACCATTTATTTTGTTAATCAAAGCCAAAATGAATTGTCCTTCTAAGTCCAACACTTTTCGATTTTTAAAAGAATGAAGAGACAAATAGAGAGCTGCCAAACACATTAATTAAAAGCTCCAAAAACCACACCCTTCATTAAGCATCAAAGACAAATTAATTGTCTTCCTTCAACTCCAACTCTTGGACATTTGGAAAAGAGTGAAGATAGCTAAAAAACAAGTTAATTGATAGCTAACATTCATTTAAAAAACAACCATTAAACCTTTTTAATGAAGATGAAGCATGATCGAATTCTACAACTTTGTAGAATTTGGTTTTGCTCAATTTTTTATTTTTCAATTTAATTAATCTAATTAATCAAACCAAAATCTAGCCCAATATTAAATGTTCCTTTGGTCGTATAATTAACAATTAATTAGTGTAAGCACTACATTTAATTATAAGCTTAAGACCTAATTTAATTAACTCTTAATTAAATTGGTCCGGACTTATTGTTAATTTACCCATTTCTCTCCAAACTGTCTCATTTTCTTTTTGACAACCTCTGTTTATTTTTCTTACTTTCCTTGATAACCTTCTTAGAAGCCAAGTGGGGAATCTAATTGGACTTAAATAATTCAGGCTCCAATAAACCCGAAATTAATTTAATCTCATTATAATTAATTCCAACTTATTAACTAAATGTCATTCCATTAAAGCCAATTGGTTGAACTCTTTAATTACATAAAATTAAGAGAAAACATGCTTCAAAACTATTAATTTGATGTCCAATCAGAAACTCTATTATGAACAATGTTATAGCCATCAGCACAATAAAGGGTAAAATTACTATTTTAACCTTATATTGGTTTTTCCTTCTAGATCTCTTATTTCACTCTACACGGTGATTAAAACACAAGATCTAATCTTAGTGTTAAGACTTGATAGGTAGCTAGTCCTTCAAGCTACTAGCGTCCATGTAATCACCAATCTTTGTAAATCATTTAGAGGTGATGATATCACTATAAACTCTTTATTTAAGTAAATGTTCCCTATGTATGTTTTAATTAATAATTCCAACATATGGACATTGGATTGATACCCTGTAAAAATTGATTATGATCATATCAAGAATTATAACGAAAGACATATAAGTTCACCACTCATCAAGATTGTGGTTCGTAATAAACAAATGCTAAGGTGTATCTTTTAAGATTAAAGTAATGACCAACTTTATTCTTTAAAAACATATGTGTTTCCAGATTTATTTAATAGTGCCATTATTAATAGTCAACTACTATTATTATTTGAAGCTCATCATTCCCTTGAAGTAAACTCCTTTACTTACATGGAGGTAAATCGCAACACTACAGTCTAAACCATAATCAAGCGACCAACTTGATTATTCGACAGTGAATCAATTAATTTAGATCCTAATAATATACATGTTTCCCATACATATTTATGAATATGTATATTACTTACAAAGGAACCTTGGTATCTTATGACTAGTTATATTATGCTTATACAAATAAAACCAAATTCTTTTGTTTTATTAATAATAAATATTTTCATTCCAATATTGTAATTGGAAGAAAATCAAGTTATATGTGAATACACTTGCTTTCCAAGGCACTATATTTAGATAACCCTAACAAGATGCACAGCGATCATGCTAAGTGGTTGTCTTTCTCACAGTAACTACCCATTGACCATGCTAACTAGTTGTTTTCTCACCAAAGCTGCATAACGACCATTACAATGGGCTCTTTGCTTGCCAAAAGTGCCCATTAACTGTGTTAACGGGTTGTTTTGCTCACTGAAAGTGCCCATTGAGCATGCCAACTGGTTGTTTTTCCTACTAAAGATGTGCCTATAGACTATTTTCTCACCAAAGTTGCCTATCAACCACATTAGTAGGTTAATTTGCCCATCAAAGAAGAGCCAATAGGCTTTTTTGTAATTGAAATTGCCCAGCGACTATGTGAATGGGTTGTTTGCTCACTGACGGTGCCCGTCAACCATGTCAACTAGTTATTTTGTCACCAATGGTGCCCAATGACCCTGCCATTGGGCAATTTTCTCATCAAAAATGGCCAGGAACTATATCGAGGGGTTGTTTTGCTCAACAAAGGTGTCCAATGATGATGCCAACTGGTTGTTTGCTCATCGACGCTCCCTATTGATCGTTACATTGGGCTATTTTCTGACGCCTAGTGACTGTTACAATAGGCTATTTACTTACTGAAAGTGCCTAATGACTATGTCAACTAGTTTTTTTTCCCACTAAAGATGTGCCCACAGACTATATTCTCACCGAAGGTGCCCATCAACCATGCTAATGGGGTATTTTGCCCACCAAAGATGTGGCAATGAGTTGTTTTCTCACTAAAAGTGCCCAACAACTATGTGAACAAGTTGTTTAGCTCATCGAAGGTGGTCAACAACCGTCTCAACTAGTTTTTTTCTCACTAAAGGTGCCCAGTGACCATGCAAATGGGTAATTTTATCATCAAAAATGCCTAAAGACTGAAAGTGCCCAACTACTGTATAGGTTGTTGTGCTCACCGAAGGTGCCCAGTGACCATGTCAACTAGTTGTTTTATCACCAAAGATTCCCAGTGATCATGCCATTAGGCAATTTTTTCATGGAATTTGGCTGGGGACTATGTCGATGGGTTTTTTTCCTCAGCAAAGGTGTCTAATGACCATGCCAATTGGTTGTTTTCTCATCAACGCTACATAGTAACCATTACAATAGGTTGTTTTCTCACCAAAGGTGCCCAGAGAGCGTTACAATGGGCTGTTTACTCACTTAAAGTGCCCAGTGACTTTGTCAATGATTTGTTTTGCTCACCAAAGGTGCCCAGTGCAACTCCCAAAAGGTAACGGAGGCGTGCAAAGGTTTCCTCGGGCCGGACGGAGATTGGCCCTCGAGTGCAAAGGCAGAAGGGAGCTTGATTGCAAGACTTACCCGTCGAGCAGGGACGAAAGTCGGCCTTAGTGATCCGACAGTGCTATGCCAACTAGTTGTTTTGCCCACCAAAGGTGTGCCCACGGACAGCTCTCTCACCAAAGGTTCCCAGTAACCACACCAACGGGTTGTATTGTGCACGAAAGATGTGCCAATGGGTTGTTTTCTCAATGAAAGTGCCCAACGACTTTATAAACTCATTTTTTTGCTTATCGAAGGTGCCCAGCGACAATGTCAACCAGTTGCCTTCTCACCGAAGATGCCAAGCGAAGGCGCTAATGGGCAATTTCCACAGCAAAATGCCTAATGACCATGCCAATAGGTTGTTTTACTCATCAAAGGTGTCGAGCAACCATGCCAACTAATTGTTTTCTCACTAAAGCTGTACAGCAACCGTAACAGTGGGCTCTTTCATTACCAAAAGTGCCTAGTAATTGTGTCAATGGGTTGTTTTACTCACCAAAGGTGCCAGCAACTACATCAAAGGGTTGTTTTGCTCAACAAAGAGCCCAACAACTAGGCCAAAGAGTTGTTTTACTCACCGGATGCGCCCAACTACTGTGCCAACTGATTGTTTTCTCATTGAACCTACCCAGTGACCATTACAATGTGTTGTTATCTTACCTAAGGTTCCTAGCAATCATTATAATAGGTTGTTTACCCACCAAAAGTGCCCAGTGACTGTGTCAACGGGTTGTTTGTTCACCGAAGGTGCTTCGTGACCATGCCAGTTGGTTCTTTTGTCCACCAAAGGTTTGCTAATGGGCTACTTGCTCACTAAAGGTGCCCAGTGATGATGCCAACTAGTTGTTTTGCTTACATAAGGTGCCTAGCGACCATGCCAGCAGGTTATTTTACCCACCGAAGGTGCCCAATGACCATGCCAACTGGTTATTTTCTCACCTAAGCTAGACAACAACTATTTTAATAGGCTCTTTTCTCGCCAAAAGTGCCAAACGTCTGTGTCAACGGGTTATTTTTCTCACCAAAACTGCCCTTCAACCATGCCAACTGGTTGTTTTTCCAACCAAAGATGTGCCAACGAACTATTTTCTCATCGAAGGTACCAGTAACCATGCCAGTAGGTTGTTTTGCTGATCGAAGATGTGCCAATGGGTTGTTTTCCTTAATGAAGGTACCTAGCCATCATGCCAACGGATTGTTTTTCTCACCGAAGGTGCCCAACGACAATGCCAACTGGTTGTTTTCTCATCGAAGCTACCTAGTGACTGTTAAAATGGGTTGTTTTCTCACCAAAGGTACCCAACAACCGTTAAAATGGGTTGTTTACTCACTAAAAGTGCCCAGTGACTATGTCAACTTACTGTTTTACCCATGAAAGATGTGCCTACGGACTAGTTTCTCACTGAAGGTGCCTATCAACCATACTAGCGTGTTGTTTTACCCACCAAAGATGTGCCAATGGGTTATTTACTCACCTCAAGTGCCCAGCAACTGTATGAACGGGTTGTTTTGCTCATCAAAGGTGCCCAGCGACCATATCAACTGGTTTCTTTACTCACCAAAGGCGACCAACAAATATGTTGTTCTGCTCACCGAAGCTGACCAATGGCGATGTCAACTGGTTGTTATCTCATCGAAGCTACCCAGTGACCGTTATAATAGGCTATTTTCTCACCTAATGTGCCCTACAATTGTGTCAACGAGTTGCTTTACTCATCAATAATGCCTGGTGGTCATACCAACAAGTTGTTTTGCTCACTGATGGTGGCTAGTAACCATGACGACAAGTTGTTTTGCTTAATGATGGTGCCCAATGATCAAGCCAACTGGTTGTTTTTCCTACCAAAGATGTGCGCACATATTGTTTTCTCATAGAAGCTGCCCAGTAACCATGCCAGTTGGTTATTTTATGTACCAAGGTGTGCCAATGGGTTGTTTTATCACTGAAAGTGCCCAATGACCTTGTGAACGGGTTGTTTTGCTCATCAAAGGAGGGCAACAATCGTGTCAACTAGTTTTTTTCTCACTGAAGGTGCCCAACGATCGTGCCAATGGGCAATTTTCTCATCAAATATTCCCAACGATCCTATTAATGAGTTTTTTTCTTTACAATGGTGCCCAGCGATCATGCCAATTGGTTTTTTTGCTCATTGAAGGTGCCCAGCAACAATGTTAAAGGGTTATTTTTGCTTATCGAAGGTGCCCAGCAACTAGACCAAAAGGTTGTTTTACTCACTAAATGTGCCCAACGACTATGCCAAATGGTTGTTTTCTCATTGAAGCTGCCTAGTGACCATAATAATGTGTTGTTTTCTTGCTAAAGATGCCCAGCGAACTCACCAAAAGTAGCTGGTGACTATATGAATGGATTGTTTTGCTCACCGAAGGTATCCAGTAACATGTCAACTAGTTGTTTTCTCACCGAAGGTGAGTAGCAATAGTGTCGATGGGCAAATTTCTCAACAAAAGTGCCCAATGATTGTGTGAATAGGTTGTTTTCCTCCATAAAGGTGCTAGGCCATCATGCCAACGGATTGTTTTCCTCACCGAAGTTGCCCAATGACAATGCCAACTGGTTATTTTCTAATTGAAGCTGCCCAGTGACTGTTACAATGGGTTGTTTTCTCATCAAACCTACACAGCATTTATGCCAAGTAGTTGTTTTGCTCATCTAAGATGCGTAACGACCATGTGAAGAGGTTGTTTTGCTCACCGTAGGTGCCTAGCAACCATGTTAACTAGTTGTTTTCTCACCGAAGCTGCACAGTGACCATTAGAATGGGCTCTTTTCTCGCCAAAAGTGGCTAGTGATTGTGTCAATAGGTTGCTATGCTCATCAAAAATGCCCATCGAGCATGCCAATTGGTTGTTTTTCTCACAAAAAAATGTGCCCATAGACTGTTTTCTCACCGAAAATGCCCAGCTAGTTGTTTTGTCCACCAAAGATGTGCCAAAGGGTTGTTTTGTCATTGAAAATGTGCAGTGACTGTATGAACAACTTTTTTTGCTCACATAAGGTGCCCAACAACCATGTCAACTAGTTGTTTTGTCACCGAAGGTGCCCAATGACCTTGCTAATGGGCAATTTTCTCATTGAAAGTGCCCAGGGCCTATCTCAATGGGATGTTTTCCTCACCAAACGTGTCCAACAACCATGCCAATTGGTTGGTTTCTCATCGAAGCTGCCTAGTGACCATTACAATGGGATGTTTTCCCATCAAAGGTGCCCAACGACCGTTACAATGGGATGTTTACTCACAAAAAGTGCCCAGTGACTGTGTAAATGATTTGTTTTGCTCATTGAAGGTGCCAGCAACTAGGCCAAAGAGCTGTTTTACTCATTGAAAGTGCCCAACGACCATGCCAACTGGTCTCATCAGAGTTGCCCAGTGACCATTATAATGTGTTTTTTTCTTGACATAAGTGCCCAGCGACCGTTACAATAGGCTGTTTACTCACCAAAAGTACGCAGTGACTATGTGAATGGGTTGTTTTGCTTACCAAAGTTACCCAGCGACTAAGTCAACTAGTTGTTTTCTCATTGAAGGTGCCTAGCAACAATGCCGATGGATAATTTTTTTAGCGAAGGTGCCCAGCGATTGTGTCAACGGGTTCTTTTATTCAACAAAGGTGCCGAGCCATCATGCCAACAGATTGTTTTGCTCATTGAAGGTGCCCAACGACAATGCCAACTGGTTGTTTTCTAATTGAAGCTGCCCAGTCACCATTACAATGGGATGTTTTTTCACCACAAGTGCCTAACGATTGTTACACTAGGTTATTTACTCACCAAAAGTGCCCAGTGATTGTGTCAATGGGTTGTTTTGCTCACTAAAGGTGCCAGTAACCATGTTAACTGGTTGTTTTTCTCACCAAAGATTTACCAAAGGGATGTTTTCTTATTGAAGCAATATGGCATTCATGCCAACTAGTTGTTTTGCTCATGTAAGGCGGGTAACGACCATGCGAAGAGGTTGTTTTGCTCACCGTAGGTGCCCAGTAACCATGTTAAGTGGTTGTTTTCTCACTAAAGCTACACAATGACCGTTACAATGGGCTTTTTTCGCGAAAAGTGCCTAGTGACTACATCAACGGTTTGTTTTGCTCACCAAAAATGGCCATCGACCATGCCAACTAGTTTTTTTGTCACAAAAGATATGCCCATAGACTATTTTCTCATCGAAATTACCCAGTGGGTTGTTTTTGCCCACCAAAGATGTGCCAAAGGATCATTTTGTCATTAAAAGTGCCCAACGACTATGTGAACAGGTTTTTTTGCTCATCAAAGGTGCCCAATGACCATGTCAAATAGTTGTTTTGTCACTGACGGTGCTTAGTTACCGTGCCAATGGGCAATTTTCTCATCGAAGGTGCTGAGGGTCTATCTCAACGGGTTGTTTTCCTTACAAAAGATGTGTGATAACCATGCCAACTGGTTGGCTTCTCATCGAAGCTACCTATTGACCATTACAATAGGTTGTTTTCTTAAGAAGGTGCCCAGCGACCGTTACAATGAGCTGTTTACTCATAAAAAGTGCCCAATGACTGTGTCAATGATTTGTTTCGCTCACCGAAGGTGCCCAGTAACAATGCCAATTGACCGTTTTTCGTATCAAAGATGTGCCAAAGGGTTGTTTTCTCCATATTAAGTGCCCAAATGCTTTGTTAACGCATTTTTTCCTTACCGAAGGTGCCTAGCGACCATGTCAGGTAGTTCTCTTCTCACTAAAGGTGCCCTGCAAAGGCACCAATGGGAAATTTTCTTAGTAAAAGTGCCCAGTGACCATGCCAACTACTTCTTTTACATGCCGAAGGTGCCCAATGACCATGCCAACTATTTGTATTCTCACCGAAGCTACACATCAACCATTACAATGAGCTCTTTTCTTGCCAAAAATGCCTAACGACTGTGTCAATTGGGTTTTTTGCTCATCGAAAGTGCGCATCAACCATGCCAACTAATTGTCCTTCCCACCAAAGAAATGCCCAATAGCTGTTTTCTCACAAAAGGTGCCCATCAACCTTGCTAACGCTTTGTTTTCCCTAACAAAGATATGCCAGTGGGTTGTTTTCTCAATGAAAGTGCACAAAGAATGTGTGAATGGGTTATTTTGCTCACCAAAGATGCCCAATGACCATGGTAATTAGTTGTTTTCTCACCAAAGGTGCCCAGCGGCCGTTCCAATGGGTAATTTTCTCAGCAACAGTGCCCAGCAATTATGTCAATGAGTTGTTCTCCTCACCAAAGTTGCATAGGAATCTTGCCAATAGGTTGTTTTGCTCACCTAAAGTGCCCAAAAACTATGCCAAAAGGTTGTTTTGCTCACCGAAGGTGCCTAACGATCATATCAACTGGTTGTTTTCTCACTGAAGATGCCTAGCAACCATACCAACGAGTTGTTTCGCCAACCGAAGATGTTCCAATGGGTTGTTTTCTCATTGAAAGTGCCCAACGACTGTGTGAACTGGTTGTCTTGCTCTCCAAAGCTGCACAGTGATCATATCAGCTAGTTGTTTTCTCACCAAAGGTGCCCAGTGACTATCTCAGTAGGTTGTTTTCCTGACTGAAGGTGGCTAGCGATCAAACCAACTACTTATTTTGCTCACCAAAGGCGCCCAATGACCTTGTCAATAGGTTGTTTTGCCCACCAAAGACGTGCCCACAGACTATTTTCTCATCGAATCTGCCCAGCAACCACTTCAACAAGTTGTTTTCTACAATAAAGATATGCCAAAGGGTTGTTTCCTCACTAAAAGTGCCCACCTACTGTGTGAATGAATTGTTTTGCTCATCGAAGGTGGCTAGTGACCATGTCAACTAGTTGTTTTTTCACCGAAGGTGCCCAGGGACCGTGCCAATAGGCTATTTTCTCATCGAAAGTGCTTGAAGACTATGCCAATGAGTTGTTTTTCTCATCGAAGGTACCCAACGATCATGCCAACTGATTGTTTAGTGCACTGAAGTTGCCCAACAACTATGCCAAAGGTTTGTTTTGCTCTCCGAACGTGTCCAACTACTATGCCAACTTGTTGTTTTCTCATCAAACCTACTCAATGACCATTACAATGTGCTTTTTTCTCACCAATGTTGCATAGCGATCGTTGTAATGGGTTGGTCACTCAACGCAAGTGCCCAGGCGCTTTGTTAATGTGTTTTTTTGCTCACCGAAAGTATCCATCGACTTTGCCAACTAGTTGTTTTCCCAGAAAAGATGTTCTTGCGAACTGTTTTCTCAATGAAGGTGCACAGCAATCATGACAATGAGTTGTTTTGGGCACCAAAGATGTGCCAATGTGTTGTTTTGTCCATGAAAGTGCCAGTAACTTTATAAACACATTTTTTGCTCACCAAAGGTACCCAGCTACCATGTCAAGTAAATGTCTTCTCACTGAAGGTTCCTAGCGACGGCGTCAATGGGAAATTTTCTTAACGAAATTGCCATTCATCATGCTAACTATTTGTTTTGCTTGTTGAAGGTGCCTAGTGACCATCCTAAATAGTTGTATGCTCACCGATGCTGTACATCAACCATTACAATGGGCTCTTTTCTTAGCAAAAATGCCCAGTGACTGTGTCAATCGGTTGTTTTGCTCACCGAAAGTGTGCATTGACCATGCCAACTAGTTGTTTTGCCTACCAAAGACATGCCACGAACTATTTTCTCACTGAAGGTGGCCATCAACCATGCTAACGCTTTGTTTTGCCCACCAAAGATGTGTTAATGGGCTGTTTTCTTAATAAAAGTGCCCAGTGACTATGTGAATAGGTTGTTTTGCTCACTGAAGATGCCCAATGACCATATCAATAAGTTGTTTTCTCACCCAAGGTGCCCAGCGGCTGTTGTGATAATGATTTGTTTTGATCATGAACTGTTTTCCCAGAGAAGGTTCCCATTAACCATGTTAGCGAGCCGTTTAGCCCACCACAGATGTGATAATGGGTTATTTTCTTACTAAAATTGACCAGTGACTGTGTGAACGGGTTGTTTTGCTCACCAAAGGCACACAACGACCATGCCAACTATTTTTTTCTCACCAAAGATGCCCAACAACTATGCCAACAAAGGCGCCCAATGACAATGCCAATTAGTTGTTTCCTAATCGATGACTATGTCAACGGGTTGTTTTCCTCACCGAAGGTACATAGCGATCATGCCAACTGATTGTTTAGTGCACCGAAGTTGCCCAACAACTATGCCAAAAGTTTGTTTTGCTCTCCAAAAGTGTCCAACTATTATGCCAACTTGTTGTTTTCTCATCGAACCTGCTTAGTGACCATTACAATGTGTTTTTTTTCTCACCAAAGTTGCACAACGATCGTTGCAATGGGTTGGTCACTCATCGTAAGTGCCCAGTCACTATGTCAATGTGTTGTTTTTCTCAACGAAAGTGTCCATCGACTTTGCCAACTAATTGTTTTTCCCAAGAAAGATGTCCTGCAAACTTTTTTCTCAACAAAGGTGCGCAGTAACCATGCCAACGGGTTGTTTTAGGGGCCAAAGATGTCCCAATAGGTTGTTTTGTCCATGAAAGTGCCAGTAACTTTGTAAACATATTTTTTGCTCATCAAAGGTACCCAACGACCACATCAAGTAGTTGTCTTCTCACTAAAGGTGCCCAGCGAAGTCACCAATGGGAATTTTCCCAGCAAAAGTGCCACTGATCATGCCAACTAGTTGTTTTGCTTGCAAAGGTGCCCAATGACCATCATAACTAGTTGTATTCTCACCTAAGTTGTACATCAACCGTTATACTGAGCTCTTTTCTTGCCAAAAGTTCCCAGCAACTGTGTCAATCGGTAGTTTTGCTCACTGAAAGTGCGTATCGACCATGCCAACTAGTGTTTTTCCCACCAAAGGCATGCCCACGAATTGTTTTCTCACCAAGGGTGCCCATCAACCATGCTAACGCTTTGTTTTGCCCACCAAAGATGTGCCAAAGGGTTGTTTTCTCAATAAAAGTGCCCAGCGACTATGTGAATGGGTTTTTTTGCTCACCCAAAATGCCCAGTAATCATGTCAGTTAGTTTTGACAATGATTTGTTTTGATCACGGACTGTTTTCCTACAGAAGGTGCCCCTTAACCATGTCAACGGGTCGTTTCGTCCACCACAGATATGATAATGAGATATTTTCTCACTGAAAGTGCCCAGTGACGGTGTGAATGGGTTGTTTTACTCACCAAAGGTACACAACAACCATGCCAACTAGTTTTTTCTCACCAAAGATGCCCAGCGACTATGCCAATGGGCAATTTTCTCATCAAAAGTACTAGATGGCCATGTCAATGGATTGTTTTCCTCACTGACTTTGCCTAGCGATCATGGCAACTGGTTGTTTTGCTCACCAAAAGTGACCAACAACTATGCCAAGGGGTTATTTTAGTCACCGAAGGTGGCCAGCAACCATGGCAATTGGTTGTTTTCTAGTCAAATCTACCCAATGACCATTACAATGGGCTGCTTTCTCACCAAAGATTTGCCAACGAGCTACTTTCAACCTAAAGCTACTCAATAATAATGCCAACTATTTGTTTTGCTCACCTAAGATGCCTAGCAAGAATAGCAACGGGTTGTTTTACCCTCTAAAGATGTGCCAATGGGTTTTTTCTCACCGAAGGTGCCCAGCGACTATGTGAATGGGTTATTTTGCTCATCAAAGGTGCCCAGCAACTGTATCAACTAGTTGTTTTCTCACCAAAGGTACCTAGTGATGATGCCTATTGGGAATTTTCTCAGGCAAATTGCCCACTGATTGTGTCAACAGGTTGTTTTCCTCAACAAAGGTGCCTAGCCATTATGCCAATGGATTGTTTTGCTCACCAAAGATGCGCAACGATAATGCCAACTGACTGTTTCCTAATCGAAGCTGCCCAGTGACCTTTACAATGGGTTGTTTTCTCACCAATACTGCCCAACAATCGTTACAATAAGTTGTTTACTCACCAAAAAATCCCAATGGTTGTTTTAACAGGTTGTTTTACTCACCAAAGGTGGGAGTAACTATGCCAATTGGTTGTTATTCTCACCAAAGATTTGCCAAAGGGCTGTTTTCTCATCGAAGCTACATAACATTCATGCTAACTACTTGTTTTGCTCATCTAAGGTGCGTAACGAACGTGCGAAGAGGTTGTTTTGCTCAGCGTAAATGCCCAATGACCATGTTAACTAGTTGTTTTCTCATCGATTGATTGTGTGAATAGGTTGTTTTGCTCACCGAAAATGCCCATTGAGCATGCCAACTAGTTATTTTCCCACAAAAGATGTGCCCACAGACTATTTTCTCACCAGAATTGCCCAACGGGTTCTTTTGCTTACCAAAGATATGCCAAAGGGTTGTTTTATCACTGAAAGTACGTAGTGACCCTGTGAACTAGTTTTTTTGCTCACATAAGGTGCCCAGCAACCATTTCAATCACTAAGGGGGCCCAGCGATCGTGCCAATGGGCAATTTTGCTCATTAAAAGTGCCCAGGGACTATCTCAACGGGTTTTTTTCCTCACAAAAGGTGTTGAACGACCATGCCAACTAGTAGGTTTCTCATCGAAGCTACCTAGTGACCATTACAATGGGCTATTTTGTCACCAAAGGTGCCCAATGACCATTACAATTGGTTGTTTACTCACAAAAAGTTCCCAGTGACTATGTCAATGATTTGTTTTTTTCATTAAAGGTGCCAACAATTAAACTAAAGGGATGTTTTACTCACTGAACGTGCCCACCGACCATGCCAACTGGTTATTTTCTCATCAAAGCTACCCAGTGACCATTAAAATGTGTTGTTTTCTACCCAAAGGTGCCCTAGCAACTATTGCAACAGGCTATTTACTCACCAAAAGTACACAGTGACTATATGAATGGGTTGATTTGCTCACCAAAGGTGCGCAGCGACCATGTCAACTAGTTGTTTTCTCACCAAAGGTGCTTAGCAACAGTGTCGATAGGCAATTTTCTCAGTGAAGGTGCCCAACGATTGTGTCAACGGGTTGTTGCTCAATAAAGTTTCCTAACCATCTTGCCAACGGATTGTTTTTCTCATCGAAGGTGCCCAACAACAATGCCAACTGGTTCTTTTCTAATCGAAGCTACCTAGTTACCATTACAATAGGTTGTTTTGTCACCAATGGTGCCCAGCAATAGTTACAATGGGTTATTTACTCACCGAAAGTACCCAATGATTATGTCAATGGCTTGTTTTGCTCACTAAAGGTGCTAGTAACCACACCAACTAGTTGTTTTTCTCACCAAAGATTTGCCAAAGGGTTGCTTTCTTATTAAAGCTTCATAGCATTCAAGCGAACTAATTGTTTTGCTCATCTAAGGTGTGCAGCAACCATGTGAAGAGGTTGTTTTCCTCACCGTAGGTGCCCAGCAACCATGCCAACTAGTTAATTTCTCATCGAAGCTACCTAACGACCATTACAATGGGCTGTATTCTTACCAAAGATGCCCAGCTACCGTTACAATGGGCTGTTTACTCACAAAAAGTGTCCAGTGACTGTGTCAATGATTTGTTTTGCTCACTAAAGGTGCTAGCAACTAGACCAAAGGGTTGTTTTACTCACAGAACATGCCCACCGACCATGCCAACTGGTTGTTTTCTCATCGAAGTTGCCTAATGACCATTATAATGTGTTGTGTTCTTGCCAAACGTGCCTAGCAACCATTACAACGGGCTATTTACTCACCAAAAGTTCCCAATGACTATGTGAATGGGTTGTTTTTCTCACCGAAGGTGGCCAACAACCATATCAACTAGATGTTTTCTCATCGAAGGTGCCTAGCAATAGTATCGATAGGCAATTTTCTCAACAAAAGTGCCCAGTGATTGTGTCAACGGGTTATTTTTCTAACTAAAGGTGCCCAACGACAATGCCAAATAATTGTTTTCTATTCAAAGCTACCCTGTGACTGTTATAATGGGTTATTTTCTCACCAATGATGCCCAGGGATAGTAACAATGGGTTTTTTACTCACCGAAAGTGCCCAGTAATTGTATCAACAAGTTGTTTTACTCACCAAAAATGGCCATCGAGCATGCCAACTGGTTGTTTTTCCTATAAAAGATGTGCCCACAGACTGTTTTGTCATCGAAGTTGCCCAGAGGGTTGTTTTACCCTCGAAAGATGTGCCAAAGAGTTGTTTTGTCATTAAAAATGCCCAGTGACTATGTGAATAGGTTTTTTTGCTCACCGAAGGTGTCCAACGACCATGTCAACTAGTTGTTTTGTCACCGAAGGTGCCCAATGGCCATGCCAATAGGCAATTTTCTACTCGAAAGCACTTAGGGACTATCTCAACGGGTTGTTTTCCTCACAAAAGGTATCAAACAACCATGCCAACTGGTTGGTTTCTCATCGAAATTGCCTAATGACCATTACAATGGGTGTTTTCTAACCAAAGGTGCCCAGCGACCTTTACAATGAGTTGTTTACTCACAAAAAGTGCCCAACGACCTTGCCAACTAGTTGTTTTGCACACTAATGATGTGCCCATGGACTGTTCTCTCACTAAAGGTGCCCAGTAACCTCGCCAACGGGTTGTTTTGTGCACCAAAAATGTGCCAATGGGTTGTTTTCTTTATGAAAGTTCCTAGAGACTTTGTGAACCCATTTTTTTCTCATCAAAGGTGTCTAGTAACCATGTCAAATTGTTGTCTTCTCACTGAAGGTGCCTAGCGAAGGCGCCAATGGGAAATTTTCTCAGCAAAAGTGCCTAGAGACCATGCCAACTAGTTGTTTTGCTAGTTAAAGGTGCCTAGCAACCATGCCAACTTGTTGTATTCTCACCAAAGCTGCACATCGATCGTTACAATGAGCTATTTTCTTGCCAAAAGTGCCCAGCTAGTTGTTCTACAACTAAAGACATGCCCACGAACTATTTTCTCATCGAAGGTGCCCATCAACCATGCTAATGCTTTGTTTTGCCCACCAAAGATGTGCTAATGGGTTATTTTCTCATTGAAATTGCCCAATGACTGTGTGAATAGGTTGTTTTGCTCACCGAAGATGCCCAGTAACCATGTCAATTAGTTGTTTTCTCACCAAAGGTGCCCAGCAACCGTTCGAATGGGCAATTTTCTCAGCAAAAGTGCCCAAAAATTGTGTCAGTGGGTTGTTTTTCTTGCCAAAGCTACCCAGTAGTTATGCCAATAGGTTCTTTTGCTCACCAAAAGTGCCCAACAACTATGTCAAAAGGTTGTTTTGCTCATTGAAGGTGCGCAATGACCATGCCAACTGGTTATTTTGTCACCAAAGGTGCCTAACAACCATACCAACCAATTGTTTTGCCAACCAAAGATGTTCCAATGGTTTATTTTCTCAACTTAAGTGCCTAGTGACTGTGTGAATGGGTTGTCTTGCTCTCCAAAGGTGCACAGCAACCGTATCAACTAGTTGTTTTCTCCTCGAATGAGCCCAGCGACCATGCAAGGGGCATTTTTCCCATCGAAAGTTCCCAGCGACTAAACCAACGAGTTGTTTTTCTCATCAAAGATGCCCAGCGATCATGCCAACAGGTTGCTTTTCTCACTGAAGGTGCCCAGCAACTACACCAAGGGGTTGTTTTGCTCACCGAAGGTGCCAGACGACAATGACAACTAATTTTTTTCTCATCAAAGCTGCCTAGTGACCGTTACAATGGGTTGTTTTCTTAACGAACGTGCCCAGCGGCTCTATCAGCAGGTTGTTTTCGTGACTAAAGGTGGCTAATGATCAAACCAACTAGATGTTTTGCTCACCAAAGGTGCCCAACGACCATGCCAATTGGTTGTTTTACCCACCAAAGATTTGCCCACATATTTTCTACAACAAAGATGTGCCAATGGGTTATTTTCTCACTGAAAGAGCCCACCTATTAAGTGAACGGGTTGTTTTGCTTATCAAAGGTGGCCAGTGCCCATGGCACCCAAGATGCCTAACAATCATGCTAATAGGTTGTTTTGCTCACTGAAGTTGCCCAAAAACTATGATAAAAGGTTGTTTTGCTCAATGAAGGTGTCTAATGACCATGCCAACTGGTTGTTTTCTCATCAAAAGTGCCAAGTGACCGTTACAATGGGCTGTTTTCTCACCGAAGGTGCTTAGAAACTATACCAACAGGTTGTTTTGCCGACCAAAGATGTGCAAACAGTTAGTTTTCTGACCAAAAGTGCCCAACGATTGTGTGAACGGGTTGTTTTGTTGTCCAAAGATGCACAATGACCATATCAACTGGTTGTTTTCTTACCGAAGGTGTGCAATGATCATGCCAAGGGACAATTTTCTCATCGAAAGTTCCCAGAGACTGAATCAATGGGCTACTTTTCTCACCAAAGGTGCCCAACGATCATGCCAACCGGTCGTTATCTAAATGAAGGTTTGCAATAACATTGCCAGCAGGTTGTTCTCTCATTGAAGGTGCCCAACAACTATATGAAAGGGTTGTTTTACTCACCGAAGGTGCCCAACAACCATGTCAACCAATTGTTTTCTCACCGAAGGTGCCCGATAGTAATGCTAATTAGGAACTTTTCAGCAAAAGTGCCCAATGATTATGTCAAAGGTTTGTTTTCCTCATCGATGATCCCCAACGATCATGCCAGCTGGCTATTTTACTCATCAAAGACACCAAAAACTATGCGAAAGGGTTGTTTTGCTCATCAAAGGTGCCTAATGACCATGCCAACTGGTTGTTTTCTCATCGAAGTTACCTAGTGACCGTTATGATGGGTTATTTTTTCACCAATGGTGGTCAACGATCCTTACATTGGGTTGTTTAGTCACCGAAAGTGCCCAATGACTATGCCAACGATTTGTTTTGATCACTGAAGCTGCCAAACAACCATGCTAATTGATTGTTTTACTAACCAAAGATGTTCCCACAGACTATTTTCTCACTAAAGTTGCCCATCAACCATATCAGCGGGCTGCTTTGCCCACCAAAGAGGTGACAATGGGTTATTTTCTGACTGAAAGTGCCCAGCGATTGTATGAACGACTTGTATTGCTCACCGATTGTACAAAAAAACCATGCCAACTAATGTTTTTCTCACCAAAGATGCCCAACGACCATGCCAATGGGAAATTTTCTCATTGAAAGTGCCTAATGACCATGCCAACGAGTTCTTTTTCTTACTGAAGATGTCACTCATCTAAGGTGCCTAGCAACTATGTCAAAGGGTTGTTTTACTCACCGAAGGTGGCCAATGACCATGACAACTGGTTGGTTTCTCATCAAATCTGCCTAGTGACCGTTACAATGGGCTGCTTTCTCACCAAAGATTTGGAAACAAGCTACTTTCTCACCGAAGCTACTCAACAATAATGCCAATTAGCTGTTTTGCTCACCTAAGGTGCCTAGCAAGCATAGCAGTGGGTTGTTTTTCCTTCTAAAGATGTTCCAGTGTGTTGTTTTCTCACCGAAGGTGCCCAGTAACTATGTGAACGGGTTGTTTTTCTCATCAAAGGTGCCTAGTGACCGTATCAACTAATTGTTTCTCACCAAAGGTACCCGGTGACCATACGAACGGGCAATTTTATCATCGAAAGTGCCTAACGACTATTTCAACGGGTTGTTTTCCTCACCGAAGGTACCCAATGATCATGTCAATTGGTTGTTTTACTCATCGAAGGTGCCCAACAACTAAGCCAAGGGATTATCTTGCTCACCAAATGTGCCCAATAATGATGCCAAATGGTTGTTTTCTCATCAAAGATGCCTATTGAACATTACCATGGGTTATTTTCTCATCGAACATTCCCAACGACTGTGTCAATGAATTATTTTCTTCACCGAATGCGCCTAGAGCTCATTCCAACTTGTTGTTTTGCTTACCGAAGATGGCCAGCAACTATGCCAACAGGTTGTTTTGCTCACCGAAGGTGCCCAAGGACCATTCAAAATGGTTGTTTTTCTCACCAAAGATAGGCCCATATATTCTTTTCTCACCGAAGGTGCCCAGCATCCATGCCAGTGAGTTGTTTTGTACACCAAAGATGTGCCAATCTGTTGTTTTCTCATTGAAAGTTTCTAGCGATTGTGTGAACGGGTTGTTTTGTTCACCGAAGGTGTCCAGCGACCATGACAACTAGTTTTTTTCTCACTGAGGGTGACCAGTGACCATGAAAATGGGCACTTTTCTCATCAAAAAGCCCTAGCGACTATGTCAATGAGTTGTTTTCCAAACCAAAGGTGCCTAGTGATCATGCCAACTGGTTGTTTTACTCACCGCAGATGTCCAGCTACTTTGCCAAAGGGTTGCTTTGCTCATCGAAGGTGCCCAGCAACTAGGCCAAAGGGTTGCTTTACTCACCAAAGGTGCCCAGTGACCGTTACAATGGGTTGTTTTCTCACTAAAGATTTGTCAATGGGCTACTTTCTCACCGAAGCTACTCATCAATCATGCCAACTAGTTGTTTTGTTCACTTAAGGTGCCCAGCAACCATGTTAATAGGTTGTTTTCCTCAACAAAGGTACCCAGCGACCATGACAACTTGTTGTTTTCTCACCAAAGATGCACAACAACTATTACAATGGGCTCTTTTCCTGTCAAAAGTGCCCAGCGACTATGTTAATAGGTTGTTTTGCTCACTGAAACTGCCCATTGACCATCTTAATTGATTGATTTTCCCATCAAAGATGTGCCCAAGAACTATTTTCTCACTGAAGGTGCCCAGCAGCTATGTCAGCGAGTTGTTTTGCTCACAAGAGATATGCCAATGGGTTTTTTTTATCAATGAAAGTGCCCAACGACTGTGTGAATGGGTTGTTTTGCTCATCGAAGGTACCCAATGACCATGTCAACTAGTTGGTTTCTCACTGAAGGTGCATAGCGACAGTGCCAATGGCCGATTTTCTAAAAGAAGATGCCAAACAATTATGCCAACGAGTTATTGTTTCCTGGTGATTGTGCCAATAGGTTATTTTCCTCACCAAACTTGCCCAACGATCATGGCAACTAATGATTTTGTTAACCAAAGGTGCCCAACAACTATGCCAACTAGTTGTTTTCTCATCAAACCTACCCAGTGACTGTTACAATGGGATGTTCTCTCATCAAAGGTGCCCAGGGACTATTACAATGGTCTATTAACCCACCGAAAATGCCCAATGACTATATCGATGAGTTGTCTTGCTCATCGAAGGTTCCCAGCAACCATGCAAACTGGTTGTTTTGCCCACCAAAGATTTGTCAAGGGGCTATTTACTCACCAAAAGTGCCCAGTGACTGTGTCAACGGGTTGTTTTGCTCATCTAAGGTGCCTAGCAAATATGCCAACATTTTGTTTTGCTCACTGAAGGTGCCAAGCAACTATGCCAACAGGTTGTTTTCTCATCGAAGTTACGCACCGACTGTTACAATGGGTTGTTATCTCATGAAAAGTGCCCAACAACTATCTCAACTGATTGTTTTGTCCACCAAAGTTGTGCTAATGATCTATTTTCTCACCGAAGTTGCCCAATGACCACACGAAATGGTTATTTTGCCCACCACAAATATGCCCACAGACTGTTTTCTCACCCAAGGTGCCTAGCAACCATACTAGCAACTAGGCTAAAGGGATGTTTTGCTCATGGCACAACTATGGCAAGGTGTTATTTTGCTTATCGAAGGTGCCCAAAGATGATGTTAGTTAGTTATTTTCTCATCGAATATACCCAGTGACCGTTAAATGGGGAAAATATTTCATCGAATATGGCCGACCACTATATTAACCGATTGTTTATCTTACCGAAGGTGCCTAGCGATCATATCAACTAGTTGTTCTCCTTACTGAAGGTATTCGATGACCATGCCAACTGGTTATTTTTCCTACCAAAGATGTGCCCACATACTGTTTTCTCACTGAAGTTGCCTAATAACCATACCAACGAGTTGTTTTACACACCAAATATGTGCCAATGGGTTGTTTTCTCACTGAAAGGGCCCAACAACCATATGAACAAGTTGTTTTGCTCACTGCAGGTACCCAATGACCATGTCAACTAGTTTTTTCTTACCAAAGGTTCCCAACAACTATGCAACTTGGCATTTTTCTCATCGAAAATGCCCAATGACCGTGTCAACGTGTTGTTTTCCTTACTGAAGGTGCCTAACGATTTTGCCAACAAGTTTTTTTACTCACCAAATGTAACACCCCATTACCCTAGGGTACGTATCGGGACCCCCGTAGGTCATTCCGACACATTTCCTAAGATAACGGAGCGTTACGTGCAATTACTATGGAACTCCACATGGCATCACATACATTAAAAGAACAAGAACC
>JAOTAY010047732.1:0-20557 GCA_025629805.1 Erythroxylum baracoense
ATACCGACTTTTGTTTAGTGAAGTGATGTGACACGCCACCCTCGCGGGGCACGGATTCGGATATCACTGTCGATATCGGGTTCAGGTCCGGTGGGAGTGGGGTGTTACAATAAAAGTCTTAAATATTTGATGAGCTAAAAACAGTTAAATCTAAGGCAAAGAAGGTGGTTAGAACTACTGAAGGATTATGACTTCATGATAGATTAGCACCCGGGGAAAGCTAATGTAGTAACGGATGCATTGAGTAGAAAATCTACTATGGCATATGTGGTGACGGTATATCTTCCTTTGTTGGAGGAATTAGCCTGACTTAAGGTGACATTAAGGGAAGCTGAATCTGATTGTATATTGGCTAATTTTAGAGTAAGGCCAGTGTTGAATAAGAAGATTAAGGAATTACAGGAACAAAATGAGTACTTGAGCAAGCTCAGAGAAGAAATTAAAAATTGTAAACCCTCTGAAATGGAGATAAGAGAAGATGGATTAATGGTGGTAAGAAGTAGGCTGTGTATTCTAGACATGCAAGAGTTGAAGGATGAAATTCTGGATGAATCACACAATGCTCCATATGCAATGCACCTAGGAAGTATAAGAATGTATAGAGATTTAAAGGAGCACTTCTGGTGAAGAGGAATGAAGAAAGATGTGGCAGAGTATGCTAGAAAATGTTTAATGTGCCAACAAGTTAAAGCAGAACATCAGGCACCTACTGGTAAGCTTAAATCTTTGTCTATTCTTAAATAGAAGTGGGAGAAGATTACAATGGATATCTTGATGGGATTGCCAAGGACTAGTAGGAAGCATGATGCTATATGGGTGATTGTTGATAGGCTAACTAAGTCAGCATATTTCCTGCCAGTT
Source organism: Erythroxylum baracoense (assembly GCA_025629805.1). NCBI lineage: Eukaryota > Viridiplantae > Streptophyta > Magnoliopsida > Malpighiales > Erythroxylaceae > Erythroxylum > Erythroxylum baracoense. The sequence continues at coordinate 862 of JAOTAY010047732.1, forward strand.
AGACAAGCAAATTTTTTGAATACTTTGGCCAAAAAATACGTAGATGAAATAATTAGATTCTCTTATTCCAAGTTCTATAGTCTCGAATAGAGATCCCAGATTCACCCCTAGATTCTGGAAAGTTTACAAGAGGCTTTGGGAACAAAATTTCATTTTAGCACGGCTTTTTATCTACAAACTGATTACCAAATAGAAAGGACAATATGGATATTGGAGGCTATGTTAAGAGCTTGCGTTATGGACTTCAAAGGCTCATAGGATGATCATCTACCTTTAATTGAATTTGCTCACAATAATTCCTATCACTCAGGAATTCAAATGGCACCTTATGAAGCCTTGTATGGTAGGAGGTGCAGAACTCCTATTTGTTGGGATGAGAAAGGAGAAAGGAGACTTTTAGGACCTAAGTTGGTACAAGCTATAGTTGATAAGATTAAATTAGTGAAGCAGAGACTCAAAGCAGCTCAAGACAAAATGAAGAGCTATACGGATGTAGATAGTAAGGAAATGGAATATGAAGTGGGAGAAAAAGTATATCTTAGAGCCTCTCCATAGAAAGGAGTCATGAGATTTGGTAAGAAGGGTAAGCTTAGTCTAAGATACATAGACCCTTATAAGAATGATGAGAAGATTGGGCCTTTAGCCTACAAGTTAGCCTTGCCACCAGAATTATCTAAGATTCACAATGTCTTTCACGTATCATTGTTGAGGAAATAGTAATAAGATCCTTCACACATAGTCCAACCTTCAGAGGTTTAATTAAGAGAGGATTTGACTTATGAAGAACAACCAGTAGAGATCCTAGATTCAAAGGAAAAGGTCTTGAGAAATAAGACTGTGAAGTTGGTTAAAGTCTTATGGAAGAATCATGCAAGAGAGGAGGCAACATAGGAGCCTTTGGAAGCCATACAGGAGAAGTATCCACACCTCATTGTAAACTCAGGTAAGAATTTTGAGGACGAAATTCTTTAAGGGGAGGTGAAATGTTGGACCTCAATTTTTTTATTATTTCTTTTTCTTTTCTTTTATTTATTTATTGATTTATTTTCTTAGAATTTAGTCATTAATTTAGGAAGAATGAATAGAAATTAGGGTTATTAATTAGAGATGTTAGAATTAAATTAGTGTAATGGTTATAAGAGACAAAAGAAGGGACATTACATTAAAAGAAGGGCAAAACTAGAAGAACAAGACAAATGAAGGGTAAATTTGGAAAATCAAGACAAAATGTAGTCTTGAATAAGGAAGAAGAAGAAGAAAATCGCGAGAAGAGAGAAAGAAGAGAGAAAAATGTGGGAAAGAAGAGAAAAGAAGAAGAAGAATCATGGAAGCTAGGATAAAGAAGAAGAAAGAGAAACCAACTCGTTTTAGGTAAGTTTCATCTTTTCTTCTTGTTTGGGCTGAAAACAAAAGGGATTAGAGAGATAAATGGGTTAGTGCTAGAAGAAAGAAGAGAAGAAGAGAAACTCATTTGATTTTTCATGGATTTCTAAACTAGGTTTTAGTTTTCTAGCCTAGATATACTATAGGTAAGTTAAGTCTAGGCTCGATTTTATTTATTCTTGATTATTGAAGCTATATGAAATTCCATTTGAATGTGGATTGAATGAGAAATTGGTTTGTTTTAGGAAACCAAGAAAACCCTATCCAAGAATAAGAGGAAAGGCACAATTGAGTTGAATTTTCTAAACGAATTAGGTGGGTCATGAGTTTATTGTTATTATTGAGATGAGCAAATTGCTTACTTGCATGTATGTATGCTTAATTTCTTGAATTTGTATTATTGTGAATGTTGGAAAATGTATTATGATGTATTCTCATGTCATACCTTGAAAGACGCTATGACATTTTGCATAATCGAAAAAGAGGAAAAAACATAAGTTGCATGAAAGTATGAACATGTGATGAGACGAATTGAGCATAAGAATTTTCTTGTGTTTAGGCAACAGAGAAACCATTTTGTTTGTCCTATGCATGTTGACCTTAAGCCTTCTCCCGGCTGTCCACTTATGGCACGTGAGATCCTAAAAAAAGGACTCATTTTGTTTATTGTGTAAACTTTGGTTTCTCCATTTCGACCCATGGGACTCTCAAGCCAATTATTTATGCATTCCATTTTGAGTTTTCATGTTATGTGTTATGTGATAACTTGCTTAACTATGAGTTTTGAGCTAGAACGTTTGGTGATTGAATTACTAGATAAAATGAGATATATATATATACATATATGTGTGCTTGAATTTTGTGTGGCAAGTTACCAATGGCCATAAACATATTAGCCACTGAGCTGTGTAGCTTAACCCATTATTTTTACTCCTCAGGTGCAAAACGAGAAGGTTAGCAATCCTTTCAAGGCATTTGGGCAAACTTCAAGATAGTTCTTCTGTAACTAAGTTAGTTCGACTATTTTTGGGTAGCTTTATAAGCATATCAAAGATGAGCATCCACTTGTATTTTTTATTAAGTTATTGATGTAGTTGTTAATATATAACTAAAGCTATGTTCAAACTCTATTTTAATTTAGTAATGAGATTAAGATTTGAAGAAGTTTCTGTCGTATATATACATATCTATCTTCTTGGTTGATATTGTTAATTTTTGGTAGTGATGGAATTTGTGTTGTGTTGAAAGGATGTATGTACATTTAGTGTTGGAAGGTTCGGATCTATCCGAAGGTTTTGTTGCAGTGAACTCTTCCTTGGAGATCTTTTTGCTTGATCTTTAAAGTTTTCCACGGCGAAGTCAAAAGTTAGCCGCGACGAACTTTCTTGATGGGTCCTTGTATATGATCCTTACCCGATCCTCTAGTAAAGTAGCTTTGTAATAAGTACCGAGACCTGGGCGCCAACAATGTAGGTAGGGGAATTCAAACACAAGACCTTTTAGCCCCATGCCCCCTCACTCCACCAACTTGACCACCCCCTAGGGGGCGTAATTCTTAAGTTATTATCATTGATCAATCAAAGGTTCACTGTTGCTTAGTTTATTTTTTGATTTGTCAATTTTCTCTAGTTTAGTTTATTTTGTAGCGACACTTATTGTATTTTGTTCTTTAAAGAAAGTGTAAAATATTATCAATATTATATTAAATATGTTGTTTGCAAATCAACCAAGTCTTTATATAAGAATTTTTAAAGGAAGTTGATGAAGGCTCTAAAGACTTTTGTACTAAGTTTTAAGAAGAAGAAGAAAAGATATTTAATTATATTAAGGCATTTCAGATGATGAATGTATTACCTTTTAGATTCATGGTTAGGGAGTCCATCAAGTAAGTACCTTTGTTTATTAGTGCCAAAATTAAAAAGTGTATAGAATTGGATGCTCATTTGAGTGAAAATCAATCAACATAATCTATTGTGATTGAAATAGATTTGTTCCCATAAAGTTGTTTGGTTATGATTGATTAGGGATATTGAACTAAGAAGAAAACTTTGGAATCTCTTTTATTCCAATAAGATGAGGATTCGTGTTAATATGCTTGCTAAAATTTTAAATGTTCAAGATGTACCACAATTTTAGTTTTACATCAATAGTCTACATTTTTTTTTATTTAATATAATCTTTCACACATTTTTTGATAATTTTGATAATTAATAAAAGAAATCAGAGACGTTTATGTTTTCTGAATCATTATAACTAAATTTGGAAAATTCCTCAAACTATTATGTATGTTCACTAAGAAGGATCAAGTCGTTATATAGTTTAAAGAAACCACTTTTTTATTACAATATTTTGACCCTTATAAGTGAAGAGCATTTTGTGGTTTCCACTCATGCAATTAGGGTACAATTTATATCATTCATAGTACAACGTAAGAAATTTTCAATTGATAGGGCTTAATCTATAACTTATCTTGATCAATAATTTTATAAAAGTTATTTGTGTAGACTTCTTACATAATATAGGACCAATATGATAATAATTTATTTCCCATATGACGTGTATGATGATTTTAGTCTTTAAACTACAAGTTGACTAACGTTTGGCTTAAGTTTAAACTTTTTCTTTCTATTTTTAGGCTTTAAGCTAAGATTATGCTGGAGCTCTATAGTCCAGGCTCAGTTAAACCCCAAACCCCAATTGTATATGAAGCGATATTGTTTTGCTTATGTAAAAAATTACACTTATTGTTTAACAATAAAAGAGGATGTCTAAATAAGAAGTCCAAAGTCGGTCAAGTTGAATCAGGTTTGAAAGCTTAATCATTTTGAAATTTTTTGTTTGAGCAAAAGACCCAAATGCTTTATTATGTAATCACCTTCTTCCTCCTTTTTCGATATGGGAAATGGGAATTGAATTCTTTACTCATACAATCACCTTCCTCCTCTTTTCTTTTTTACTTTTGATATAGGAATTGGAAACTTTACAAAATAGATTAGTTCTATATTAAAAGTGAGAAGGAAAGGAAGATGAAGGTGATTACATAAATAAAGCATTTAGTTCCCAATTCCTATATTAAAAGCGAGAAGGCAAAGAGGAGGAAAGTGATTGCATAAATTAAGCATTTAGGCCTATGTCTCAAACACAAATCTTCAAAAGGGTCAGGATTTCGGGTTTAACCTAACTCAATTAGCCTTTGAACCAAATAATATTTCTCCAAAATGGTAGGCTTTTAGGCTTAATCAAACTAATTAGGCTTTGGAACAAAAATCAAAATTGGTCTCAAGCTTATGCCAAATTGCTCATCCTTAACTAGGCTTTAGACTGATCTTGAGCTTAAAAAAATTTTGGTCAAGCCTGAGCCTCGCCTGACCCATTACCATCCCCACTTTTTAAAATGACATTACTTTTTTCTAGAATAATAGCAAGGATGTATTGATGTGCTATAACTTTTAGGCAGTGATTTAACAGTGTTGAACATTTAAGCATCAAATGGCCAAGATACAATTGTAGTAGTTTCAATGGTTGATAGATGAGATTCATACGATATTGATAAGTTTGACATTTCCTTATATATTCAAACCAGTACTTTATCATGGTTGACCAATAGTACCCTATGCTTTTAATTTTAAAATGTAAAATTTTCAAATTAATTAGCATTGTAAATTCCTAATTATACCTCTTCCATTTCCTTTATACCTTTTTTTCACCTAAGTAACAAATAAATACAATTTTAAAAAAGCATCTATACAAAGTTCGTTTGAAGTAAATTAATTTTGGAGATTGTTGCTTTATCTTACTCTTATGTTTAGGTTCTTGTGACATCTTTTCATATTCCAAGTAGTTAATTATAGGTTGCCTTCAATCTTTTTATATTAGCCCATTCACAAAGGCATATTAAAGGTCTTTTCTTAAATTCCTTTGTGTATTGGTATAACCCATTTTTGATATACACGAACATTAAGGACTTCACTCAAAGAGATGTTCATAACATCAAATTAACCAATGTATTAGCTTATTTTTCTACTTTGTATATGTTTGACAATGACCCCTTTAAAAAACTTGCTAAGAGCTTGTTTACTTAATTAAAGTAAAGTGAGAGCTTAACTTTATTAATTGCCTATAGTGAAAATAGTTTATTTATAATTAATTGTAGGTCTTACTATCTACCTCAAGAAGATATATAAAAATATACAATAAAACCTTCAAGCTTAGTATGAAAGCTTGAAATGTTTTTCACATTGTTATAACACCATGAAATAAGGATGAAAGCATATGGCAACACTTCTCTATATAGAGTAATATATACTACTCCTACCCCAACACAATCTTGACTTGTAGATCTATATAAGAACATCTTTTATGAGCTAGGAATATTAATTAACATGAAATATTTATTGAGAATGTCCTCATATAGTTCCCAGTTATTAGACCTAATATGATCTGTACGAAAATCAATATGAGTTTTTCGTTTTATAGCCTTTTAAGACATATCATTGATTTTAATTTTTTTAAACAATGAAGCCCATTTTTAAATATTCTAATTAAATTGGCCTTGAGATGATATAATTCATTAGATCTGCATATGATATCTATTATAGGTGATGTGTTAAATTTTTATATCAACATTAGTTTTAAAAACATTCTTTTTAATATATATATAGTATAGCTCAACATCATTTATGGATTTCCTAATGTAATATAGTACATTTAACAAACTTTCATGATTTGCAAGATATAAGATCAATGGTTAACCTTGAATAGGTGATTGTAGTACTAATGGGTGCAATAAGTACCAGTTAATGCTACTGAAAACATTTTTGTTAGCTTTGCTCCATTTTGAAGGAACACCCTTCTTCATTAGATGACTAAATGGCTAACATCATCTAACAAGATTAGATATGAACCTTCTAATATAAGCTATCCTCCCTTGTAAAACTTTGAAGTTCATGTAAGCCTTTAACTTAGGAATCTTTATAATGGCATCAATCTTAGACTTGTCAATGTAAATGCCCTCATAACAGATAATGAAGCCTAAGAACTTTCCATTTATATCTCTAAAGGGAAACTTTATATGATACATTTTCAACTGAAGATGATGTATTCTTTAAAAAATTTAACTCTTGAAGGTAAGCACACTTGCATTTTGATTTCATTAGTAAGTCAACAACATGAAATTTGACATTCTTATAGATCTTATTATTAAAAATCTATTACATACCTTATTGGTTTATGATACGAGCATCCTTCAACCCAAACGATATTACTAGATAATTATATATCCCTTTTTTACTTATAAAATAGTTAGTCTTCATCTCTAGGTGCTATATAAATTTGAATATAGCTAGATGAGCCTTTTTTAAAAGACAGTTCTTTATACCTAGTTGTCACATCCATAATTTCTTTACTGATTAGAAAAGGAAAATCATCTTTAGGACACAAATTTTTAATATTTCTAAAATCAACATGCATGTTTTTTTTTGAAAAATGGCTAAAATCATATTAACACTAGCAAAAGATATTTTAACATTACAATGAGTTTTAGCGTACAATTTGATCTTCAGAACTAACACAAAACAAGATAGAGATTACAAGCAACTTAAATTACATATTCCATCTACCTTTCATGTTAGAAGAGAGTTTGTTTTATGCATCTTTTGCTGTTAAGATAGATATAACCTAGTGACGAATGTCTTCAACATATATGTTAATCTAACCATCATTTCTCTTTATAAGGATGATGTTTGAAATGTAAGTTAGATAATAGATTTATCATATAAACCTAACATTTATGAGCATATTGACTTCACCTTTAATCTGTAGTAATAGTATAGGTCAAAATCTTTATTTCATTTACTTTATGGGCTTTAATTCTTTCTTCATTGTAAGGTGATATAGTGTAAGTTTGGAATCTAATAATGACATCTAATCATGACATCTCTCTACAGGTCTAAGCAAAAACATCTTTACACTCCATCAAGAGGCTTGTGTAAGCCCTTCTTCTCTTTGAAACAACTCACATATATAATTCTTAAATGATGTTTCTCGGTGATAGTGAGGTTGATATTCTATAATTCATATATAGTTTCCTAGTTTCCTTTAGGAACTAGGATCAACCTTAATATTTTCTTCTTTTTAGGTTCCGCTTTCCTCTAAAACTTTTTAACTCCTATTCTTGCATGAATAACAGTAAATTTTACTTCTTGGATAAAAGCAGACCATGATTCCTCCTTTTGTTATTTTCCTATTATATTAAATGCAAAGATTCTATAGGTGATATTCCAAGAAGATCAAATATAAACACCTATTGTTTTCTTTTAATTACCCAAATCCCTTTTTTCAATAAACATATGGAAACTCAAATCATTATCTATATGTCACACTTTAGGCCTGATATAGGAGATTTAGTCTTCTTATTGCACACTTTTTTTTTTCACTTTGTAAGAGTTCTAATTAGATTCACCATTATAATCAATAACTAAGTTTGTGATGAAGTACTTGTCAAACCCATCCACAGCTTAAAGTTAATACGAAATTAGACCAAAACTAGTTACCTGGTTGCTTGGTATATAAGCTTTTATATCCTAAGAATGCTTTTTTTTTTATTGCCATATTGGTGATAAGAAAGTTTAAACCTTTAGTTCCTCTAGATAATTTATTTTTTAGAGAGAAATCTTTTAACTTCGACTTCTTTTTAAGGAGCAAACTAAAAAATGAGTTTATGTTTATGCTCTTAGGTAATAAAGGTCTCTCCTTTCTTATATATTTCTTTCCAAACACCTTTTAATTTGATTGGAGGTCAATTAATTTTGTTCTTCCATTTTTTATTTTCTTTAAAAAGTTAGCATTCCTTGACTATGATTGCTTCAAGGTAGAATTAGTAATAATGAAGGGGTAGTATTTGTATTAACATTTCTCACTCTACCATTTTTATAATTCTGGAAACACATATGAAGTTTCAAAGAAACTAATATAATTTTATACATCTATGGATTCCATAAGAGCATGTTGTAAGTTTTTTCAAAGGAACTAATCTAATTTCATACATATATGGATGCCTTAAGAGCATGTTGTAAGTTGTGATGAAGTATATAAGACGAAATAATGCTTCAAATTGAAAATCTCTAATATGAATGTTGAATGTTATTTTTTTTAATGGCCTTTTGCTAACTTGGTTGGCATCTTAGATCATTAATTGTTTGATCATAATTTCACTCATAAGGATGGCTGATTCTTTCATAAATCTTAATAGTAATAGGTTGAATTTAGAGCCATCACCAACTATGATGCAATTCCAAAAGTACTAATAAATGAAAATGACAAGTCATCAAAACTTAAAGTGGTACATATTCTGTTAGCAAGTATGGATAATCTGACATGCAAGAGAATCCTTTGGTATATAAGTTCCTTCTCTTGAGATGTGCCTCCATTAAGTGAGTTATTCCTCTCCTTCTAAATGTAGTAAATTAAAGCATTAAAGTATCTTTTGATTAGTTTGAGTCACCTTTACATTTTAGCTTCAAGTTGATGACCCAGTTGATTATCTCATTCCATTATGTGTTAAAGAAACTAGTTTGAAAGCCACTTAAGGATTTTACATTCAAAAAATTGATGATTGATGGTTTCCCCTTACAACAAACATAGCTCACATTGAATTTCAAGATATCCTTTGTAGACAATCTATCTTTGAAATCCAACTATAAGATGAAAGAATATGACAGAGACAAACTTATATCCTAAACCAAAATTTACCTTGACACTTTTAAGAGATAAAGTAACTCAATTGAGAGTTTTCTATATGAGAGCATAGGGAATTTTCATGTTTTATCAGCTAAACATTGGGTAGAGTTTAAGGAGGAAAATTTTGGTAAGTAAGTAGGCAAGTTGTTGATAATTTAGATCTATACCATTGGAAGAGTGGATGGGTTAACTTCAAGTACCATCTTTGATTAGCTCATGGACTTTAGTCTTAGGAGGGAACTTAAAGAGTGGTAGTTACGAAGCTTAAATAGAGGTCCTAATTTATATCGATCATCAAACTAGAAAAAGGTATTAAGGACACTACCTATTCTGTGCTTGATTAAGGGTCACATCCAGCTCTTAGAGTAAAGGATTTATTAGAGTGTCTAAGACATTTTAGAGGTTACTGTAATCATCTAGATGCTTTCTTGCTTTTCGTGATATATACAGATCCATTTGACTTATCTATTTTCTTTATCACTATAAAGAATCTATAGCTTTTGAGCTAACAAAGTTTTGCTTATAGTTTTGGGAGAATTAATCCTCAGACCTCTAAGGGTTTTAGTTTAGCAAACTAATGTCCATTTTACTTTAGGAGGTTTAATAATAATAGTTTACATTATGTTTTAATGGGTATTTTAGTTTGTTTTTAGTTGTTGATTAGATGATTTGTGCACGTTTAGGTTTAGAATTGTGTCAATGTGAATATATATTTGTGTTTTTTAAGTGTTATATGGTTTAGAGCATATTATTGGACTTTAATTTTATGCATTTGAGGTGTTTTGATGTGTTTGTTAATGTATTAACTCAGATGAAAAAGATTTAAAGAAGTTTGTGAAAACTTAGATAAAAGGAACAAGGTCATGATTGTGACATGCCTATCACAGTCATGACAGAAGGTCTCCCCCAAGGTCACAATTGTGATACCCTTGCCACGATTATGACCGAAATCAAATTTCAATGTTTATGGTTGTGACAGGCGCACAACAAATGTGGGAACCTCCTTCTATTCTTTTTTTTAGGGGTCTTTTTTTACTTTTTGGCTTAGGTAAAACCTAGTTTTTACTCTAAATGGCACCAAAACTATATAAGATCAGAAGATGACCCTAATTAAAGGAGAGCCTCCATTTGTCATCTTTAGAAAGAACACAAGGAATAGGGAGGGAAAGAGAGAAGAGAAGGGGAGTTTTAGCCAGTTGTTGTTTAACCACTCTAACCTAGCCATCTCAAGTTTTTATTTCTTCTTGTTATTCATCTCATATTGAAGTATTCTTTGGGTTTGAGGATGTTCAATATGTTGCTAAGAATGGTCTAAACTCTTTAGGGATTTATTCTTGAATCAATGTTAATTTGATTGCTTTTGATTTTAATATGATGGGTATTGAGATTGTACGTCGTATTTATATGCTTTGGTAACAAATTGAGAGAGTGAATAGATAGCAAAATGATTAGGATGGGTAATGAGAGTTAAACAATTTAATAGTTCACACAAATAATAAAATTGGCAATTTATATAGAGAGGGATCTCGTGTGAGGACCTAATTGCCTATAGAATGCTTAAGATCTAATTAGGTTGTGGGCTGTTTTTGTTAATTAAGAGATTGCAATTTTAGTAATTCAATTCAATTAGGGTTAATGATTTAGGGTTAATGATCATAAGTTGAGAGAGAGTAACCTACTCTTCGAAATTCTAGGACCGATACAAAATTGACTCTAGAGTGATCGAGTTAGCATGAAATGATAGGATAAAAACCCCTTTCTCATAATTGGTTAATCTTCCTTGTGTAATTTTCGGGTTGTTAATTGGTTGTGCTCAATTTTGATTTCTTTATGTTAATTTTACAACTTCACTTTCAATCTATCCAATTTCAATTACTTAATTTTTGGCTCATTTTTATTTTCATTTTAATTATACTTTTAGGCCTAAGGAAAATTAGGATTCAATTAGTTCTCTAATTCCTCATGGGATTGACACCTTTAATACTACAAGTTTATGATTTATATACTTGTAGATATTAGGGGTTTTATTATAAGCAAAACTTGCTCAACAAGTTTTTGGATTCCTTTGTTTTAAGGAAATATTAACCTTTCTTATGATTGTGGTCCTGAATCACAAAAATTTAAAAAAAGGAGAAGAGAATTTAGGCGTAAAGTAGAAGACACAATAATTTGGACATCACAAAGCACAATAAGGAACCTGATTAGCTAAGCGCCAAGAAGAAATAGGAAGAAAAATGGTGGATTAAGTACATGACTATGAGCACAGGACTCTTATGGATTTTATAAGGCCAAGGTTTAATGCCCATTATCAAGGAATTTTACGACCACCAGTGCAAGCAACATAAATTCTTTTAGAGAGATGGTGAGCAATAACTATTTTGGTACATTAGAACAAAGTAGGCAACAATCAACCTTCCAAAATCTAGAAGGAATGATTGCTGTGGAATTAAGAATAACATTACAGGCTAAGATTGATAACCTCACCAAGCGATTAAACAGATTGAAAGCCACCTCTTTCTCTCCATTCAAAGCAATTCAACAAGGATGAAAACTATGTGGACAGGAGAGTCATATTACAGCTGATTGCTTATGGCATAATTGAACCTTAACGAAGCACAAGTTATTCAGGGAAGTAATCGTCTCTATTTGAACACAAATAATCCAGGGTGGCAAAACCACCCAGATTTTTGTTGGTCTAACAATGCAAGGAATCGTATGGGACATAAGACCTATTAGGATTTCAGGAAGATGAGTCGATTTTATGAGATTCCAAAATTGGACAACATCATGGACAAGCTTATAAACATGGAAGAGGACCAAAAGAGACTGAACGGGAAGTTTGAACACGTAATCAAAGATCATACCTTTTTTATTCACGCCTAGAGGTTCAAATGGGCCAAATTTCCAGTGAATTTTGTAAAAGAAGTGTGGAAAACTTTCTAAGCAACATGGAAGTAAATCTAAGAGAGCAATGTAAGGCTATCACACTTAGAGTGGGAAAGAGCTAGAAGAACCAGCAGAAAGATAAGTTGAAACCCTCCTTATAGAAGACTAAAAGAATAAGGAAAAGGATGAAGAAAAGAATGAGGATCCTCCATATACTCCTCCTCCACCTTATGCATCGAAATTACCATTCTCACAAAGACTTCAAAAGAATAAATTGGATGCATCATTCGTAAGGCTCATGGAAAAGCTAAAGTAATGGAAAAGTTACTTATCTTTTATGGAAGTGATGAAAAATAGGCCCAAGTATGTGAAGTTCCTGCATTAAACACAGACATCTACCCTACATGTGCAATGTCATTTTGGCCCTTTTTCCCTTCACCAATTGCTACCATTTCATACTCAATTTGTTGTCATTTTCTGCTCCATTAAATTGACATTTTTGCATGGCAAAAACATGCACGTGCATTGCATTGCTTTCTATGATTCTTCTTCTTTATGTTCCATTTTTCTTGTCTTTCTTTTGTCTTTTAATTTTCTTCTTCTTACACCATGAAGACAAGTGAAAATTAATCTTTAAAAAATAGTCCATATGTCGTGCTTTCGACTCACTTTAACTTCTTTATTTTCGAACTGTACCTAAAATCACAAATGAGTCAATGATTATCTTAAGCATTTATAAGGCATTAATCACTAAGTGTAGCATATCAACTGAATCAAATTTTAAACACATATCAGTTCCTTAAAGACATATTACTTGCCAAGAGAACTTGGGATGATAATCAAACAATAGCCATGATGGAAACCTCCAGCTCCTTAATTACTAACCATATGCCCTCACAGTTGATTGATCCAGGGAGCTTTACAATACCCTGTGTAGTTGGTAATTTATAGATTTCAAAATGTTTATGCAACTTAGATGCAAGTATAAACCTTATGCCTTTGTCAATTTTTAAGAAATTGGGGTTAAAAGATGTGAAGCCAACATCTATGCATATTTAGTTGGCATATCAGTTGATAAAGAAACCATTTGATGTGGTATGATATGTACCTATAAAAATGGAAAAATTTATCATTCTTCTAGATTTTATCGTGCTAGACTTTGAAGAGGATCAAAATTGTAGGCTAATTCTTACTATACCATTTTTTACCACTAGAAAAGCCTTATTAGATGTCCATAAAGATAATCTCATCCTTCGAATTGGAGATGAACAAGTGAAATTCAACATGAATAAGGTATTAAACAATCTGAAGGAGGGTAGCTCATTTATGAGAATTGTTTAAGTCTAATCTTTAAAAGAGCGAGAGGAAGAAGAACAGATGACAACATAGATTGAGTTTAAAGAGAATACAAAAGTCTCTGTTTATGAAGTGTAAGAAGAAGAGGAGATAAGGGTGACTGAGGAAGAACAAGAACAACTCACCCCCTTACAGGACAAACTGTTGAATTTAATAGAAGATTTAAGGAGTTTTGTTATTCCTTATTTTATTGATAGTTTGTTAGTAAAAAAGACATTACTGAACTTAATTGGATCTCATAATTTTATCAATATTGTCCTTTTGATTATCTTGCAAAATTTTCCTTATTTATAGAATAGAAAATGGAAAATTTGTGACACAGGTGGAAGCAAGCCACTCATATTGATCTAGTTTGAGTATGGAAGGAAGAGCATGCCAAGTTAATGACGTTAACTGAGCGCTACTTGGGAGAAAACCCAAGAATTATGATAAGTTTTATTTGTTTTATTCTATTTTATAGGTATTTTGTTTTTTTTTATTTTTTTATAGGGAGTGAATTCCTGGAACTTTATGATTGGAATTATCTCCAAATTCCTTCACCAGCACCATCACCACCTTAATCGCCGTGATGAATTCTTATGCTCTAACCCTTTTCTTTTTTATTTTATTTTCTTTTTATGTTTTTCCTGTCATTTTGTTTTATTCCCACCTTATGTGTTATTTTTCTTCTCACATTAAGGACAATGTGTTGTCTAAGTGTAAGGAGGGTAGTGTGCATTGTATGTTTTTATTTTGAGTGTGAATTCTACATACTATATAATAGTCTTGTTTAGGTTTTCATGATGTGACTCGTGTGAATGTGTCAATAGCTAGGACTTAAAGGAATCAGTTTAGCTTTGAACATATGCTTTTAGGACTTGTTAAATTAGTGTCCTATATCGCTTTGGTTAAATATGCATGTTAATAGGATATAATGTTAGTTCATTCACCTAGGAATTTGCCACATATATTTATAATTTTAGGTCAATTGAATACGTAGCATCGTTAGTATCCTTTAATAAGCATGATTAGCTAAAAATGAGGTAGGCAATAAAATATGTATTTCTTAAATAAATAACTATTTTGCTAATAGAGCTAGTAGCTCGTTGAGAATTGATCTCTGAGTTACCGAGGGACATTTATTATAAATGTTTGCTTTTGCGTCAGAAGGCTATAATCACATTCCCAACAAGCCTATGAATAAAAACATGACCTAGTTGAGTAATCAGAGGACATCTTCAAAGAAAAAACAACCCGAAGGTGAGTTTAGAAACCTTCAACATTCACACAATCTTATCATCAATGGTTACTCCAATTTTATGCATTAATAAAATTGAAATTACACAGAAAATAAGATCTGAATGGATGATAGAGGTAGCAACATCAAGAAGTTTCCTATTCTGGGAAGTACTTCGTGTCAATTTCTTCTCCACGTCTCTCTTCCTTCTTCTCTTTCTCAATCTCTCGATGAACTCTCTCTAGGTTTTCTCAATGGTGGCTAATGCAAAAGCTCCTTCATCTTCATTGTCTTATTCTTTATATGACTTTTGTGTTCTGGGCAGCCCTAGGGTTTGTTTGGGGTCCGAAAGGTTCAAAAACTCCCTCAAAACTTGACTTTTCTGAGTGTCTATGTGTCTGCCCGACGTAAGCCATGATTGTTGCCTTGCAAGACATAATCGTGGGCCACATCTGAACCTTCTGTCATAATTATAGGAATCACGCCATGATCGTGGGCCGTGTCCTGGACTTCTGTCATATCGTGGCATATGGGCCATGATCGTGGGCTTACTCCAATGCTTCTATTAAGATCATGATCGCGGGCTGTTGTTTCGGCCCGAATGTCTCCGAAACTTCTCCATTCTTGAATTTTGACTCTAAAATACTAAAAAACACATCAAGGTACCTCAAAGACACAATAATTAAGCTCAAAGACTTGACTAACCCATAAAAACACTTAAACACAATTAATTAACAAACTAACATAATTCTGCCATAAACACATACTAAACGATTAAGTTAACACTTAAATACATATCAAACTAAGCCCTAAAATATGATGCAATTCAAACTTATCATTAGAAAATAATAAGCAACAGGAGACAAAAAAGGAAATATTGGAAGTTTTTCACAAGAAGTAAATATTCCTCTGTTGGAAGCAATTAAGCAAGTTCTGCGATATGCTAAATTTTTGAAAGAGCTGTGCACCAAAAAACAGAAGTTGAGGGGAGATGATAAGATCAGTGTGGGGGGCAATATGTCAGCAGTCTTACAAAGGAAGCTACCCCCCAAGTGTAAGGATCCAGATATTTTTACCATTCCTTGTAAGATCAGTAACATGATGTTTGAGAGATGTATATTAGATTTAGGAGCTTCGATAAATGTTATGCCTTTATCTATTTTTAAAGCTCTTAATCTTGGTTCATTAAAGGATACTTGTGTTGTCATTCAATTAGCTGACAGATCTAACACATACCCTAAGGGGGTTATCGAGGATGTTTTGGGCAAGTTAATGAGCTTATCGAGGATTTTTATGTGTTAGATATGCAGGATAAATGCTTTTCAAGCCCTTCAGTGATTTTGTTAGGAATGACATTCTTGAAGACGTCTCAAACAAAAATTGATATAAACTGTTGGTATTGACTATAAAATTAGATGGCGAGGTCATTTGCTTCAATATCTTTGATGCCATGAGTTATCCATCATATTTTGAGTCGGTCACCAAGGTAGATATTCTTGACTCTTTAGTAGAGAAGTGATCTCTTCTTTCTACAGGTGACCCCTTTGGAGGTAGCCTTGACTACTCCGCTAGAGCAAAAGATGTCTGGATATTAGCAAAGCAAGTTTGAGTTGGGTGAGGACTTAAAGGAAGTAATTTAGGCACTTGAGACAAGTCCTTTTGGCAGGTATGTCCCTTACTTTTTAGAATTGCCTGTTAGTACTAATTGATCACTAGCTTCTATTGTGTAGACACCAGAAGTGGAGTTGAAGCCCTTACCGACTCACCTTAAGTATGCTTACCTAGGCACTAACAAAACACTTCAAGTTATCATAACAAGTGATCTTACAAAGGTGCAAGAAGAAAAGATCGTTGGTATGTTGCAGGAGTATAAGATGACATTGAGATGTATGGTTATGGATATAAAAGGTATTAGTCCTTCTTTATACATGCACAAGATTTTTCTTGAGGAAGGAGTTACCCCAGTCTGTCAAGTGCAAGGATGTCTCAACCTACTAATGATGGAGGTGGTGAAGAAGGAAGTGATGAAGTTGCTAGATGTGGGAGTCATATACCCCATCTCTGACAATAAGTGGGTAAGTCCTTTACAGGTGGTTCCTAAAAAGTTGGGCATTATAGTTATGGAGAATGAGAGAGGAGAGATGGTTCCAACTCAGGTGCATAATAGATGGCGAGTTTACATGGATTATCGTAAGCTCAACTCGATAAGTAAAAAGGACCATTTTCCCCTACCTTTTATTGATAAGATGTTAGAACATCTTACTGGTCGTGCTTACTATTGTTTTCTTGATGGTTATTCAGGTTACTATTGCTTTGGAAGATTAGGAGAAGACAAATTTTACATGCTCGTATAAAATATATGCTTGCAGAAGGATGCCTTTTGGATTATGCAACACCCCCGCTACCTTTCAAAGGTGCTTGGTAAGTATCTTTTTTAAGTATCTTGAGAAAATTATTTAAGTTTTCATGGATAACTTTACTGTGCATGGGGATTCATTTAAACAATACATAGATTACCTCATTTTGGTACTTAAACGATGTCTCGAAACTAACCTACTCTTAATTTTGAAAAGTGTCATTTTATGGTTCAACAAGGGATAGTTTTAGGAGATTTGGTTTTTATTAAGGGTATTGAGGTTGATAGAGCCAAGATAGACCTTATTTCTTCTTTTCCTTACCCTACTTCTATATGGGAAGTTTGATCTTTTCTTATCCATGCAGGACTTTTCCAAAGTTGCATAGCCATTCTGTAGATTGCTTCAGAAGGACAAAGAGTTTGTTTTTGATGAGCAGTGCAAGAAGGTGTTTGATGTTTTAAAGGAGAAGTTGGTTGCTGCACCCATCTTATAACCTCCATATTGGAGTCTGCCATTTGAGCTCATGTGTGACGCCTCCAACCATGCCATTAGAGCAGTTTTGGATCAGAGAGTGGGTGGATCCCTCATGCTATTTATTATGCCTCGAAGACCTTAAATGACACCCAAGCAAATTACACCACCACAGAGAAAGAGCTTCTTGCAGTATTTTTTGCTTTGGATAAGTTTAGGTCTTATTTATTGGGTACTAAGATTATTATTTATTCTGATCATGCAACTTTGAAGTACCTACTGGCAAAGAAGAAGGCAAAGCCGATGCTCATGCATTAAATACTCCTACTTCAGAAGTTCAATATGGAGATAAAGTATAAGAGAGGCTCAAAGAATGGAGTAGCAGATCATTTGAGTTGCTTAGTGGAGCATCGTGCTAACACGGGCCCTATCAATGATGATTTTCTATATAAGCAGCTACATGCAGTATAGTCGACAACTCCCTGGTACGCTAATATAGTGAATTTCTTAGTTTGTCACAAATTTCTTATAGATTTCACTAAGGCACAAAAAGAAAGGATGAAGAGCCAAGCAAGGTTATATGTATGGGATGATCCTTAACTGTGGCAATTTTGTGCAGATAAAGTCATTAGATGGTGCATACCTAACAATGAATTTCTTTCTATTCTGACATTTTGTCACTTTTATACATATGGAGGTCATTTTGGCCCAAAGCGGACAACTTGCAAGGTCCTAGAGTGTGGATTTTGCTATCCATCTTTACTTCAAGATGCATATGATTTCTATAAGACTTGTGATAACTGTTAGCGCATAAGTACATTAGGTTCTCATAGGGAAATGCCTCAAACCCCCATATTAATTTGTGAGATTTTTTATGTTTGGGCCATAGACTTCACAGATCCCTTTCCTTCCTCATTTGGATTTCAATATATTCTTCTTGTAGTTGTTTATGTGTTGAAATGGGTGGAAGCAAAAGCCACCCGAACTGACGATTCTAGATTGGTTGCAGATTTCTTGAAATCCAACATTTTCTCAAGGTTTGGAGTCCCGTGAGCCATCATAAGAGATAAGGGGACTCATTTTTTCAACCGAACGTTCAAGGTCCTCTTGAAGGAATATCAAATGATGCATCGAGTCTCAACCTCTTATCACCCTTAGACGCATGGTCAGGATGAGGTGTCAAACTGAGAGATCAAGTTCATCCTAAAGAAAACGGTTAATCCCAATAGAAAGGATTGGAGTTTGCATCTTAACGATGCCTTATGGGCATATAGGACTGCATGCAAGACTCCAATAGGGATGTCACCATTCAGACTTATTTTTAGGAAGCCATGCCACTTTCCAATAGAGCTACAATATAAGGCTTATTGGGCAATCAAGAAGTGTAACATAAAGTCAGAAGCTATTGGTGCCTATAGACGATTATAGTTACAAAAGCTTGAAGAGTTGCAACATGAAGCATTCGAGAATGTCTAGATTTATGAGGAGAAGACTAAAGCATTCCATGATTGCAACATCTCTAGGAAGACATTTATAGTGGAATAGAAATTACTTTTATATCATTCATACCTCAAACTCTTTCCAAGTAAGTTACGCTCCCGATGGATAGGTCCTTTTGAGGTTACCCCGGTATATCCCTATAGAGCAGTGGAGATCAGAAGTGCTAAGAGAGAAAAATAGTTTAAAGTCAATGGACATCGTCTCAATCCTTACTTTGGGGGATTTCAAATTCACAACATGGAGGCAATTGAGCTTGAAGCGCTAACATACATTAGTTAATATCAGTTGACAAGGGTCGAGCTTGTGAACTTAACCAAGCCCTTGTTAGGAGGCACCCCATCCTTATCCTTTTATTTTAGTTCTTTGTTGTTTCACTTTACTTTCATTTGAGTACCTTATTTGTTTTTTTTTCTATTTTATTTTAGGAATGCAAGATTAGAGTTGTGAATTCTGCTTTTAAGTTGTTAAGCCCTTTTTGATCTAGGGGAGTCCTTTTGTTCTCATCCCCTTATGTTTTTGTTGATTTTAAGACAATGGGGATAATGTCCCATTTAAGTGTAGGGGTGGGGGCAGTTTAAAATTTCTACATTTTTGCTCTTGAACTGTGATAAATGTTGAACCATGCCATTCTGTCATAGTAGTTGGACTGAGAATTGAGATGTGTGCCTGAATTTGAATTAGGCAGCTTAAGTGGAAGGTAAATCATATGGATTTATTGTAACATCCCGTTTCCAGAGAACGGGTCGGACCAAAGAAACGGGTCCAGGTGTGGTAAATTACCACATCTCAT